>JANZLD010000101.1:0-10892 GCA_026413575.1 Erythroxylum carthagenense | reverse complement strand
GAGGAGGGGGGGGGGGGGGGGGGGGGGAGGGGGAAGGGACCAAGAGAACTTTGAAAATTAGCACAGTTACCTGCCAAAATAAAGTTTCTTGATGATGTAAGCACTCAGTAACCCAGCCTGCAAATAGCCATATGAATTTCAGAAATTGATGTTCAGTAAAAACAAAGTCTGTGCATGTGCACGTATGTCTATGTAGTAAGTGAGCATCTGGGTGGTTACGTGAGAGAGATAAACAGAACAACAGAGACTTACTACCACTCCAAGCATGGTGCTTGTGAAAAATAAATAGAAAAAGCTGCCAAGAAACTGCCCAGCAATTCTGGGACTGATATTACTTAGATCAAAGCTCTGAATTGCATTAAAAAGCACAACTGATGTGGCATCATTTACAACACCCTCTCCGAAAACCAGGCTGTAAAGTAGAGGAGTCTCATCCTGATTAAGGACCTGCAATACATGATATGGAACAAGTTTAGTTTCTATCTGAATGTATATTATTATAAACCTAAAACAATAGAATTACTTCGATTAAAACAGACCTGCAATGTGCAAACGGAATCTGTTGCAGCAAATATAGCACCAATCGCTGAAAATTCTCATAAATGAGTTGGCACAAATTCAAGGAAGAAACACAAAACTGAGATCGGAAAGAATCAAGGAAATACAAAAATTACCCAGATAATCCCCTATATCAAACGAACCGATATCCAATTTTGTGAAGGCTAGTATAACACCTGTAGATTAAAATTCAGTATTATTCCAAATCTTTAATTAGTCATCATATATACCCTGAGCATAGCAGTTGTTGATACAGAAAACATTTAAAATGCAACACTTATAAACGCTGCTCCACACAAGAACCATTCTGACAAGGAATAGCAAAACCAACAGAAACAGATCCCATATGTTAAATTTAGGCTGCAATCATAAAGCACAGGGCCTCTAAATGACAAACTCAAGAGAACAAAGTTAATGATCTCATTTTCAATAGTTCCATCTTGTACCAGGAATGACATGAGAATTTTGAAATAATTATATAGATTACTAAAATAAACAAATGGCCATCCACGAAATCTTATATGATTCAGATAATCGAAGTAAGCTCATATTTAATTACTTATAGTAACAGAATGATAACAGTAAAAGTAAAAGGAATACAACAAAGCATCGCAAAAGGAATACAACAAAGCATCGCCCTGTTCAAGTATGTATTACCTACAGAAAATCTAAATTGTTTGACATGGCGTATACAGACAAGCTTGATAAAAATTACAAAGTAGCAATAAGATTGATGTCTAACAATCTCAGTCATACCTATAGATATGACGCAACAAGATATTAACGTTCCAATAGCTCCAAATAACATGATTGTCATGAAGTTACGAAAAAATTGCTTCTTCTTCACCTGAAATCTGACACGTACAATACAGTCAACTAACCTAAAAACAAAATATAATAGCAAGCAAACTGAGAAACTGCCACCCGCCCACCAACCAGGAAAAAGAAGGCGAAAAGTTAGATTCCATAAATGCACACAAATTTACTAATTATGCTAACTCGAGGAGCATTTTTCTTGAACTGTTTACATGACAACCTACAGCATAAAAATAAGTAGGACGCTAAACATACCCAGCATTAAAGATAATAGGTGGCAGAAGATAAATAAAGAAAAGATCCTCGCTAAAGACCAAAAGATGTGAGCTTTTTCCTCCACTGATTAGCAATATGACAACACCAGTGCACAAACCCTGCCAACAATCCACGAAAAGATCAGTGATGTACCAGCAAAAAGATCTCAAAGACGATACAAGCACAAACCCACAAACCAACTAGGAGAATTGTCAAGTAATTGACTTCAAGATTGAAAATTTAAGGAAGAAAAAGTCAAGGGCGAGAATAGAAACTGACAATGATAAGCGCAGTAATGGATTCGTTCATCCAACGATTCTCTTCCAAAAGATGGCCGATCACAATACAAGCGCAAAGAAGCGCTACGAAGAGGTTCATGGATACCACAGAGGCATGATCAGATGTGGAAAGCATTTGCAATCTCGACACAAACGAGCTTATATGAGCGTCCATTGTGCAAAGCCTATATATTATTTCGATCAAATGGCCGACTGGGCAATCTACTTTTGAGCAAAGAAATTCAGAATCCAATACACAAACTGATAAATTTATGTCTCTGAACCGTCCATTCCAAGAAGTATCTACTCTCGTAAAATAGGAGTCACCCTGCATTTAAGTAATCATAATTAGAACAAGATATGCTTGAAATCCATGCATGCACGCCTTTGTTTTGATGTGATGGAATGCCGTTGGATGCCAAAACTAGTATTGAAAGCGAAAAAAGTTTCAATCTTTGAGAAATAAAGGCAAAAAAAGGCAAATAATAAAAAAAAGAAAAAGGTATGCTATCCCGACAAACCAACATAAACAAACAATAGCAAACCCTCGAAAAAACAGATACACATAAACGATCCATGCGTATCAACACAATTCCTCATCACATCAAAAGCTGGCATTCATTACCTTCGGAATCCAGAAAACGGGAGCAATTCAGCGAAATTCGTCCAACATACAGAGAGAAAGAGAACAAAAGAAGATCCACGGTTGGAACGAAAGATCCGAATTAGCGAGAGACGCACATCAATTACGTTACAGAAAAGGGAGAGAGGGGAAAAATGAAGAGAGATTTGAAAAGTCCGGGGGAGAGAAGGAGGAAAGAAAGCTGTGGAAAGAGCGAGAAAAAGCAAGAAAATAGTCAGAGAGGCACAATAGAAGCGTGTGGTTCGGGAGGGGGAGCGTAGAGTAATAGGAATAGCAGCAGAGGAAAGAAAGACGATACAATGATGAGAGCTTTTAATATAATTTGATTCCTATTTATTTAACACCAGAGTATGTATAATTGTTCTTTGTATATTTAATTTCATGATCTTATATTAAAAAAAGAATAATATAATTCCCAAATCAAACAGGAGACAACCCATCAGCACCACAACTTTAATTGGTGAAACGCAACGGACTTCCTATGGCCTTGCTATAGAGTTAGGTAGTATCACGGTTCTTCCAACAAAGTAATACACTTTACTTTATACGACATCATTTTATATACATTCAACGTAAAATAATGTCATAACGAATGAAGAATCTGAACCCTTTCTTTCTAAGTTGGAACATTTGTTGTCTTCGTGTCGTTAAAAAATATAAGGGAAACCTTCAGAGGGGATGAGCAGAGATAGAATCAGAAGTGAGGTCACGAGTTTGAACCGTCTTCATGTATACAGCCGTTTAAAACTTGAGATCATAATTTTATTTTTCACAAAGAACCTACCTTATTCAAAGCGATAATGAAAATAAATAATTTACAGGTACCTTTTCATAGTTAAGAGTTAAGTCTCTCCTTAAATATTTCACGGACAAAAAAAAAAAAACATATGGGATTTTCGTATATTATTGGTTGTATTATTAAGCCACCGGACAAGTGACGTGAGTGGGCTATGTGCCAGCTGTTATAACATCTGAAGAAACGAAGTATAAGTTGAAGTTGAAGACCACTAGGTACTTATCCGATCGGTCAGGAGGGTTATGATAATTTGATAAGCTGTGAAAGCTGCAGCACTCGCGAATACAGCTAAGGATCTGAAAACTTGTCAGATCCCATCCCCACCCCCACAGAAACTGCTACCACCATGTATTCCGTCCTCATGTTCCACGCTCTTAATTCTCAGCAGTCACGACCACCCATCAGAGGATGATCTTATCAGCAACTTGGTCCGATAATTGCACTCTTGTATCGTCCGAAGATACTGGGACCACTTGTTTTTTTTTTTTTTTTTTTGGGAGTCCACACAAAAACTCAATAAGTGAACTTGTGACGCTATTCGCCTCTCTCTCCACACATGTTTTCGTTAATATAAAGGACAATAGTATATCTGGAGTTAGGCGTGTCATTTGTTAGCTAAAAACAAAGCTCATGTTATAGGATCATGGAACCTTTTATTTTTCTACTTAAACATATATACATGGCATTGAAGTTATAGTAGATGAATGAGAATAAAAGAGTGCATAAAAATGTTGTATATATATATATAACATATGGTCTGTATATGAGTACGATCATATGATCTATCCCTCTACCCAATTCAATTTCTCAAACACAAATCTTAGATCGGTGAATCGATTTATTGTCCAACTCACGTTATGCTTATGGTGTATCAAAGATTCTAAACGCCTAAACTCATCTTTCAATTACTATCAACCTTCTAGATACTAACTGGACTTACTGAGTCCATGCCAGGTTAATTTAAATCCATTGAACAGTTAAATTTAAGCTTAGCTGGCCCAAAAATACCGAAAAAGTATAAATAATTAGACTTGAATTTACTAATTGTCTATGTCATGGAGCGCCACGAGAATATACGCACGCCATCATTCTTATTAACATCCCTGTTATATCTGTATATATTTCTTACTTTGAAGGGTCAACGTCTGTAATTTGATTGTGTTATTTGCACATTTCACAACTTTGAGTACTAAGCAGACCTAGTGACTCGAAGAAATCAACCCGACATTGTCTTACCATGAGGTCCATATTGGGTGGCGTGCTCTAAAAGAGGGATGCTGTAAGATTAATACCAATGGTGCCATCAAGGTGTCTTGTAGGCTTACCTTAGTTGGAGGATTGACAAGGGATGATTGTGAGAATCGGAATAAGGGTTTTGCCTTTTGTATTGGTAGTTGCACTCCTATAACTTTAGAGCTTTGGGGGAGCTCTTAAGGGGTTAGAGTTGACTTGGAATTCAGGAGCTAGAAAAGTGACTCTGCAGCACTACAAGAAAATTTTAAATTACCGATAGAACAAATTCTGTATTAACTTAGTGATGAAAATTGAGTTTTTGTCAGTAATTTTGTCACGAAAAAGAAATCTGTTAGTATAGATGGAGGGAATTTATCTACAAAATTTTGTCGATGGAATCTAGTGACGGAATAGTGAAGATCGTCGAAAAAATAGGTAGCAATGGTTAGCAGAAATAACAAGCGTAAGAGTTTAGTTCGTTGGTAAAATTTAAAGCTAAACTACGTCGTTTGGGTCTTCGATTTCAACATATTTAATCAAAGGAAAACAACATCGTTTGGTGCTTTGAACTTAAACCCACAGTTAAAGGCCCCCCTCACTCTCCTGCTTATTTTTTGTTCATTTTCTTTCTTAATTGTCGACGTTGGTCTTCTTTCTTAATCACCAACATTCGTCATCTTTAGCTTTTCTTCCATTGTCCATCGTCTTTAGTTAATCATTTGTCGAGGTTAGTCATCCATGGTTTGCTCTCGGGTTCTTTTTTGTGAGAAATTTTATTGTTAAATGCTTATATGATTGTCAATTTTGTTGATGTGGTTTGAGTATTATGCATTTTTTTAATTGCGGTTGATTCATTTTTTGTTTCAACGTGTTTATGTTGGTGAATAATGGAAAAATCCAAGGATTTTGTTATTATTTAGAGATGAATTCGGTTTGCCTATAAATTGTTTCAATGAAATGTCCCTTAGGAATATTGATGAGACTTGGTTAATTGCTAGATATTTATGCTCTTATCAACTTATTTTCTATCTCATCTTTAACTAAGACATGAATTTAAGCATAAGTTCTTTTTTTAGTTTGTGGGAAATTAGACGTAGTGAGCCCGATTGTTCCCTTTTATAAGTTCATTGACCATGCAAGATTCATGAAACCTGTGATACTCACATATGTTGTCCATTAATTATAAGAATTACAAGCATTTTTCTTTGATTTTATAAATAGTTTGCATGTAATCTTTGCCTATATGATAGAGTTTTTGTAAAAGGAGAAAAAGAAGTTATTTATTTTTCCCTTTTTGATGTTTATCAATTTATTATAAACATCAAATCCACTTTGAATTCCTTGCTTAAAATTTACTTACGAATACATCTTCTCTTGCTCCTCTTGCCCTTCTTGATTTATTTCACAATGGTAAAAATCCCAATCAATAGGAATTCTAATCAAGAACCCAATCCAAGCATATTCACTAAATTGATTCTAAAATACTCAAACTCATGCATTTTCTAAACTTCACGATCTAAAAACCCTTCCAAAATCCAAAGAACCCAAAAACGCACTTATCTTAATTCTTCTCCAAATGAAGAGATGTTTGATTCAAAAGAAAGCTCTCATCTTTCTCTTTCTTTTTCTCTTCTTGAATAACTTCAAATTTCCTCTTAAAAGCTAAGAAAAGATGAAATCTAACTCCTTTCTCTCTTCTTTCTTTCTTCTCCATGACATACTAACTTCTTTCTCTCTTCACTCACGTTTTCTTTTTGATTTAAAAGCAAGACTACACTTCTTCTTCTATTAATACCCTTAATGAGTGTGAAATGTCCCTTTTACCATTTTCTTTATGCCTTATGTCTTTTAATCTTAAATGAATTGCCAAATTTGCCCTCATACGCTCTTACTACATTAATGCTAACATTTCTATTCTAAATTTTTTATTTCTACTTATGCTAACTAAATTAATGACTAAATTCTAAGAAAATAAAATAAAATAAACCAATAAATAAATCAATAAATAAAAGAAAAAAATTTGGGGTCTAACATTTATGCTTCTTATGCTACTTCTTCTTTTGATTTTATCAAATGTCATAATATTCTTCAAAGCATAACATGATAATCAATCATAATGCATTTTCCAACAATCACAACAATTCAAAAGCAAGCAATTAAGCAAACACACATAGGTAAGAAAATTGCCCATCTCTACAATAACTATAAACATATTACCCACCTAATTTGCTTGCAAAAATTCAAGTTTAAGTTTGCCTTACCTCTTGCTCTTGTATAGGATTTTCTTAGTTTCCTTCAAACGAACTAAATTTCCATTTAAGCCTATAATCTAATAGAAAATCCATAAGCTTCAATAATCAAGAATAAATAGAAATTGAGCATAGACTCAATCTACTCATAATTTATCTAGACTAGGAAAACTAAAACGTAGTTCAAAAACCAACAAAAATCGAAATGGGTTCCTTTGGTTCTCTTCTTTCTCCCTTTATTCCCAACACAAACCCATTTCTCTACTTCTTTTCTACCCAAACAAGAAGAAAAGATGACAGGAATTTACCTAAAACAAGTTGATTCTTCTTCCTTCTTCTTTCTCCTTCTCCACGATTTTCTTCTTCTTTTCCTAGCTTCTCCACATTTTTTCTTTTCTTCTTTCTTTCTTCTCTATGATTTTCTCTTCTTTTCTCTCTTATTCAAGACAACTTTTGTCTTATCTTTCCAATTTTACCCTTCTTCATTTAAGGTAATGCCTACTAACTCCTTTAACCTATTAAATACCATACTATACTCTAACTTAATTCTAACATTTCTATTTAAAAATTCTAATTTCTATTTATGCTCACTAAATAATGGACTCAATTCTAAAAATAAACAAACAAACAAATAAATAAAACATTTAGGGTTTAAAAATTAATCTATAGGTACACTTAAACACCTTTCATGATCAAGAAATTTCACAATTTTACTTATCTTTTAAATTCTCCACCATTAAAGATGCACATGTATAACATGAAACGAAGGACTTTTCAAGATTGTAATAAGGACAAAGGTTAAGGTGAGAAATATTTAGGTCATGTAGTTTAAAAGCCCTCAAAACTAGTGAAGCAGGAAGAATACTCGATCAAGTATCGAGCGTAAAAAATCAACATCCAATCTAATCTATGTATTGCCAACTATGAAGAATGCAATTTTTTTTTCACAAATTAGATTTAAGCCTACAAACTACAAACTACAAATTATTTGAGGTATAAGGAACAAGAAGAAATCACTTATAAGAATGATAATGAACAATCTAATATAACCATAAGGAGTGATCCTTCATAGTAATTTCTCCTTTATTTACATCATAACCAAATCACCATTCCATACAACTTTAAGAGGAAAGATTAACATGAATTACTTGTAAAACGAATGATTTTACACCTTGATAACTTCTTTTCTTTTATTCTCTTTTTATTGTTAATAAAATAAGAACAAAGAAAGAATTAAGACAAACTACATCAGGAAACTCATTAATAGTAAATAAAAAAAATCAAATTCCATTAACTATAACTAGACCACATATATGAGCATGTACACACTTATTCTCTTATGTATCCACAAACATCAATAATCATAAATGCTCAAGTAGCTTTGAGGTTTAGGGAACACATTTTGTTAGGTTAAAGTCTAATAAAGCTCAAACGGCTAAACAACTTGATAAAACATACCATTAGGTAGGCTATTTGGCTAATATAACTCACAAAACAAAGAATGCTTATGTCATTTTCATGTCAATGCATGTGACAAAAATGTGGTCTTGAATAGAAAATGAAAGCAAAGTTAGGATGTATATGTCATTAAGATCACTTATGAATAAACGATAATGAGAATGAAATGGATGTATCAATCTAAAAGGCTCAAAATTTTATTGGCTTATGTCAACCCACTAGTGAATAATTTTCGAAAGGAAATATACATTGACTAACGACAAAAGTAAAAATACATGCCCAATTTTCCATGAATTTTTCTTGTTAATTCTACTCTCAAATTATAACTATATAATCCTAAAAGAAGTATAAATTTTTTTAATAAAAATAAAAAACGAACTTAAAAACATATATAAGAAGCAACTTCCCCACCCCCATACTTAAATCCCAATGTAATGTAAAATGTAAGAGATGAAGCATTCAATAAAAATAATAATTGTGAAAATATAAAGGAAAAGGAAAAGGAAAAGGAGAAAAACATATTGAGCAAGTTTTATCTAATGTAAAACCCTCAATATTCTGTAAGTATATGGATCGTAAACTTGTAGTAATTGAGGTGTCGAATTCATGAAGACTTAGCTAAAACTAAATGAACCTAACTTTGTCTAAGGTTGTGAATATGATTTGAGAGAAAATAAAATTAAGAAATTAGACAATCAAATAAATTGAGCACTAAACGACTTAACAATTTAGATTTCATAATAAAATAAGGATAATCAAGTATGAAAGTATAGGATTCTTTCTATGATCATTTTGCTCCC
Source organism: Erythroxylum carthagenense (assembly GCA_026413575.1). NCBI lineage: Eukaryota > Viridiplantae > Streptophyta > Magnoliopsida > Malpighiales > Erythroxylaceae > Erythroxylum > Erythroxylum carthagenense. The sequence continues at coordinate 1,806 of JANZLD010000101.1, read as the reverse complement.
TTAACCATTTTTATTCAATTTGCTGTTAATCTTAGATTTTCGAAGGGTTTGATTATTTTCTTTCAAAACCTGATCATTTAACCTCAATTAATAATTCATAATTGATAACGAAATTCTAGATTTGTAATATCTCAATTAACAGAAATATCCTAATGTTTTCAACTCGTTCTTAAGCAATCTATTAGATAATAAAGTTCTCACACAGGATCTCTCTTCATATGATCATCAATTTGATATATTTATGACTTATTAGGTTGTTAATTCTCATTATCCAACCTAATCAAATTACTATCGACTCACTCTCTCTATTTGTTTTCGAAGTATAAGCAAATACAAATATCACAATACCTAAAACAATGTATTGAAATCAAAAGTGTTCAAGTCACAAAATAAGTTAAGAACAAATCCTAATATGAAATTAAACATCATCAACATGTATAACATCTTCCAATCCAATTCACACATCAAGTTTAATAAAAATAACAAAAGGAAAGAATGAAAAACTTGATTTGGAGTTGAATCTGCAGATCTAGAAAATGCTGGACAACTAATGCTCCTTTTGATCTTCCTTAGATTAATCTCAATTTGGTAAGATGAAGGCTCAGCTCATTAGGTCATTTTATTTCCTTTTATATTTATTTTTCCCTTTAGGGTAAAAATTAGGTTTTACCTAGGCAAAAAAAGACCAAAAAGACCCTTAAAAATGAAAACAGAAGGAGATCCTCATGTCTGTTGTGTGACTATCACGATCGTGACCTTTGAAATTTGGCTTCTATCACGATCGCGACAAGGGTGTCACAATTGTGACCTAATGTGATCCTCTTTTTTCACGATCATGGCCCTGGGGGAGACTTTCTGTCACAATCGTGATAGACATGTGACGATTGTGACCTTGTTCCTTTTGTCCAAGCTTTCTCCAACTTCTTTGAATCTTCTACATTTGAGTTCATGCACTAACAAACACGCCAAAACACTTCTAGTGTAAAAAATTAAAGTTTAATATCATGCTCTAAACTACAAAACACTCAAAAAATAAACACACAATCACATTAACATAATTCTAAACCTAATCATACACAATTCATCTAATCAGCACCTAAAAACACATTAAAACACCTACCAAAACATAATATAAACTATAACTATCAAAACTCCCTTAGGTTTCCTCCTAAACAATGTCTTTGCTACTATCATTAGCTCAACTCTATATTTTCTTCATTACAAGATACCATTTGAGTCTTCAAGTACCACTCCTTCTATAGTCTCCATTGGAAACCCTTCATAGTAGGGTTTTAGGTGATGACCGTTTGGTTTAAATGTCTTTCCAATTTTTAGACTTTGTATCTCTACTGCACCATATAGAAAAACATTAGAAACCACAAAGGACTGATCGAATGAGATTGCAACTTTCCTTGAAACAATTGAAGTATAGAATAATAAAAAAGAACTTTTTGACCAATAACAAAGCTTTCCCACGAGATCATCTTGTCAGGAAAAGCTCAAAATTCTAATTATTACCTGAATGAGGCTAGTGTTTTTACAAGAAATCTCTAGCTAACCTTCCTACAAAAGATCTTTGTTCTTTTCCTTGTATATCATCATATTTTCATACAATTCGTTCCTTATATTTTTAAGCTCCTAAAATTGTAGCTTTCTATACATGCTTGCATCATCAAAATTAATATTACAATGTTTGATAGGCCAATATACCATATGTTGGAGCTCTAAATGTAACATCCCGTTACTGTTAGCAAGGGTATTTTGGTAAATTGGGGCAGACTGATAGGATTTCATTGCATTCACTGA
>JANZLD010000098.1:21954-32106 GCA_026413575.1 Erythroxylum carthagenense | reverse complement strand
TAACCAAGTGATTTCTTGGTTCAAAGTGAAGCTTAGACTCTCCTCTATGCTTCCCTTCTTGAACTTTCTTCAAAAACTTGCTAAATCTCTTGGAGAATCAAGCCCTAAGCAAGAACTCTTCTTTTCTCCTTCTTTCTTCTCCTCTTCACCGAAATCCTCTTCTCCCTCTCTCAATTTTCGTTTTTCCCTCTTCTTTCTCTAAAATCCTACTTATTTCTTCTCCTTTTATACTCCTTACTAACATTACTTAAGCCCAAAGCCCAAATCCCATCTCCTTTCTTCTTCTTCCTTCTTATTTCCTCCATCCTCCTTAAACTTACTCAAGCCCATCTTATTTTCTCTTTTCTTTCCTACTACAACTTGCTTAGGCCCATACAAGCCCACTTATCTTTAAGCCCACTTTATCTTTCTTTTCTTTCCTACCTCATTAAAACCCAACTAACTCATTTAATTTCATTTACTCACATTAATTCTTAACACCTAACTCATTTAATGTCATATTCTAATTCATGCTAACTGTATTAAATACTATGTTAATTTACCCCATTAATCTAATCATGCTTAATTAAAAAAAATTTGGGGCTAACAAATCAATCACACATCTATCCATCCGCGCTTCCTCATGGCAATCAATGCATATAATTAATAACCACATAAGGTTGAGGAACCAACTAGGTTACTCACCTGCACTTCCGAGCTACAGCTTGGAAGTCCCAATACTGTCTGTGGAATGTCGATCCATCGGAACCTCTATATCAATTCAAATAAATCACATATTACCAATTAGGCCAATTTCAATCAATAATACTTATTTAACAAATGCGATAAATACTATACATGTTATGACATTCCCGATCCAACTCCTGAATTTCTCAATTTGATCACTCTTATAACAATTTCAGATACCATTAATCAATTTACCAATTTCCATACTCTATAGTCACATTCCACTTAAATCACAATCACTACTCGATTTCCACTCGATTCCGATAATCATCTAATTACGTTCCGAATTTTCATTCTTATCAATTCAATATTCTTAGTCTTCAAATTCCAATTTATCATTTAGGAACCAATTCATTTGAAATCAGCCTTACACTCATTACTTGTAACAATCATCTTATAATCACTTAATTTCATTTCTTCTAAATTGAAATTCCTAGTCTCAAAATTCAATTGGCTATACACCCATCAATCACTTTTCAATCCCCATTTAAATCTCAAAATTCTCAAATTTCCAAATAACTAAACCATTTCACTTTTCAGAAAACACTCCTCCTCGTCGCGGCGTCTGGCCCTTCGCCACGACGAGCCTCCTTTCTTTTGCCGCGACGTACATCTTACGCGCATCACGGCGCACCCTTCACATGCTCGCCGCGACGTGAGACGTGCGAGAGCTGACCTGCTCGCCGTGGCGCATCCAACTCCTCGCCGCGGCGTGCGCCTATAATCCAGTTCGTCGCTGCGACTAATTATAAAATCAATTATTCGTCACGACGCGCACGTTAAAGGGGCTCACTGCAGCGTGTTCATCACACGTCGCGACGTGCGAACCCAGAAACTGCGTCTGAAACCTAGAAATTCATCTGATCTTTTGATCTAACTCATCCAAATCCCTTCTAAACACTCCCAATCATTTTTAAACCTTAAACCCAACTTATTTCTAACCTCAGATCATCAACTAAATCATTTTTCATTAAAAACCCAAATCAAAATTAACGAATAACTCAAACCCTAAATCATCCGAAACCTTCAAATCCTCCAAACGATTTCATACTCACATCAATAATCAGATTAAACAATTTAAGGCATAGAGAAGAAGAAACTTACTTGATTCCAGCTTTCAATCCTTTGAAAATCCTTTAAGGACTCCAAATCCTATGTTTTTCTCACCCACGACCGTCGATGATGAGAAATGAACATTGAAGCTTATGTCTTAAGCTTATAATATATATAAGATCATCAGTCACATGCCCAATTCTTAGGGTCTAACAAATCTGATTCTTATTCTATTTTTCTCCCAATTTCGCAATAACATAGCTAATAAATCCTGAATTTATAATCCCAATTGTTCCATGTCACTTCCCAATCAATCTCGGACCCGGAATCAAATAAATCACTCATCAGCCAATCTTTTCCAGTCCAGATTCCATCACTCTAAAAATTCTGAGAAAATTCCATAAATTCACAAAAATTTGCAAATACCCAATCCTATACTCATATTCCAATTTCCAAATCCTTCACATTCAAATTTCATTTCAATTTCATATTCAAAACCTAATTTATACACTTACAACTCAATTTCCAATTTACACAATCCAATCCTCATCTGTCCGATTATAACCAAATTTCTGATTTACATAATCAAGCCGGGAATTGTCATACATGTATGTACATATACATATGTATATATATTCACTTGTGCAATCAAATATCATTTACCTATATCTATAGAAACGATAATGCATGTACAATGCAACATTTGCCTGTACCCAATCCTAACCCGATCCAAATTGCCAATATACCCGTTACTTCGGTAACGGGATGTTACACATTAAATGTCAAACATTTAGCTATAATCAAGTAGCTTCACTACAAATTACAAACTCCTAAACCTAGGCATTTATAAATCATAGCTAAACTACAGATTAAGCAACTCCCCTTCGGTGAACTCCAGCCATCCCTGCATCTTCAAGAGAAAACAAATGCCTAACCACGCATTTCAACCGGAACCTTCACAACTCGTGAGGAATCCCAGCTATCCATGATGGAGTCAGCGATGAAAATGAAAAGAAACCCTATACAGAAGTTTCACCCAGGGAACCCTGCGTGGTAAGGTCGTGAATCTCTCCCCTTTCTTCTTTGTTCTCTCTTCACTCGTCTCCCTTCTCTCTACTGTCTCTCGATCCCTCCCAGATGATGATGATAACCTAATTCGGCGGGATTTAAAGGATGGGTCACGGGCCGGGTCGGTACAGTGAGAGAAATCTCTATTTGGAGTCCAGGTATCCGTCTGCACGTCGCGAAGAATAAAATAAATAAATCAAATTCGTCGCGACGTGTGCTCTGTCTTGCTTGCCGCGACGAGATATCTGGGACGTTGCGACATACGATTTGGTTTGCTCATCGCGACGTGCTGAATTGTTGACGTCGCGACGTATGATCTGTATTGATGCACCGCAATGTGGGAATTACATTTCGCCGCGGCATTAGTTCACGCCGCGACGTGCCTCAAGGACTTCATGCCGTGTTGACTCTTCTGATCCTTCTTGACTCCCTCTTCTCCTACAATATAAAATAACAATTTGTAGTATCAATTGTTCTTAGAAAAATTATAATGGAATTAATGTCAATTTGTACAATTTTACTAGCAAATTGCATAAAACATAAGCTCACCGTAAGAGACTCATTTAAACACAAAAATCATGAATTAAGAGTCAAAAAGTGCATTAACAACCATGAAAGTGTATCCAATTATATATTAAACTTGGGTTCAATCACCAAGTGCTCAGTCAGTAAACAGTAGGGACGCGTCAGGGATTTCTCCCCTCTGGCTAGGCCCGGTCAGTACAGTGTGAGAGCTCAAGGCTCTTTTCAGTGAAAATAACAACTTGGGGCACGTCCATTATCTGATCATGCCTTTATGCATGCAGTGCAGTGTTCATGATTCACAGTGTACGGCTATAAAAGCCCAGTATTACAGTGTTCAGTAATTGCTATGATATAGCTGTAAAAGCCCAGTAGTCAGTTTCAGTGTCATGTGACAGTACAGTTCAGTTCAGTAGAAGCATGCAATTCAATCAAATACATGCTAGTAATCATACAGTAATCATACAATTCATCTTTGTAGGTAATTCACGTAGAGCATGTAAGCAGTCAGGAATTTGAGAAACCAACTAGGTTACTCACCTGTAACTTCCAAGCTACTGCCTGGAAGTCCCAGCAATGTCCGTGGAACGATGATCCAACGACGCCTCTATAACAGTTAAATACAGTCCATTAATAATTGCTCAATTAAACAGTATAGTAATGCATATGTCTCAGTGAAATGATGTACAATGCATGTTCACGATTTCCGGTGCTAAATCCCAATTTCGGTACTTTAACCCCAATTCTATCTCTTTGTTCAATTGATCACTAATAAATGATCCATTCCTAAAATCCAGTCAATTTTCCTCAATTCGAATCCCTTATAGCAATTTTCTATTTATCGGGTCAAAACCTCAATTGCAATTCCCAATCAAAACTCCAATAGTCTCTATTTGACATTTAGGTCACACTATGAACCAGAACTGACCTTAATCCTATAATTCATTTCCAATTAAATCAATTCTAACTCCCATAATTATCCTCAAATGTAGACCTCGTTTCCTAGTTCGTAGCGAATCTGGAATCACCTCAATCGGAGGTCTACGTCATGAATTATGCCTAATTAAGTCAAATTTTTTATCCAATGGAACAGTTCCTCGCCGCGACCTTGCGGCGTTCGCCGCGACTCACAGATCGCTCGCTCGTCGCGGCGCAAGCCAATTGGCTCGTCGCGACTAATACATTTAATTTAAATCAACTTCCTCGTCGTGACGAAGCCCCAAAAGCTTCTGCGCTCGTCGCGACGTTTGACGGTCCGGTCGTCTTCTCCGATCGGTTTCTGCCATTAATGCTATTAAAAACCTCCATTAAACACTCTAACTACTCAATCTTACCTAATAAATGCCATAAATACATGTAACAACCATAATGATCAACATTAAACACAAAATACTTACCAATCGACGATTTCTCCACAGATCTCAAAATCACCGTAACCCTAACTTTCTCAAATCACCGATTAACACTCCCAAACCTTTCAACCCTTCATCAATCACAATAAACATGTTAGTCTTACACAATGAGAGGGAAACCATAAGGAAAGATCAAGAAATCCTCACCGATGAGAGGAAATCAAAGGACGCCGTAGAGGGGAGGAGAAGAAAATCGAAAATGCCTTAGGTAACTTTCCCAAATCCAAACTTAACTATTTATAGACTTAGGTCTCCAATTCAGTCCAATTTTCAGTCTCTAAATTTCAATGGCTCAACATATTTATTTCCTATCCATAAAATTCTAATTTTTCCATTGCCATTGGACAGTTCTTTCAGTAATGTACAGTCAATCAGTCAGTCACCCAAATATTACCAGTCTGGGCGTTTTCTCCCGAATTTTCCGAAAATTTCTTATGAGCCTCTATAAATTACCAATCACTCGTAAACAGTTCTAAATCAGTCATTTGAACCTAGTAACTCCTAATTCCTCATTTAAATCCCAATCCAGCCAGTCCTCAGTTCACCATCAAGTCAATTTAGTCAGTTCCAATTTATAATTAATACCGGAAAATCATGAATGCATGTACTTATGAATCAATGCATATGCAATAAACCTATTCCTCTATAATTAGAGGCCAGTAACATGCTCAGTCAATGAATACAGTGAAATCCTATCAATTCAACCCAATGACCACAATACCCTTGCTAACAGTAACGGGATGTTACAATTGCATCTAGACGAGTGGATTTTGGATTCAGGTTGCTTCTACCATATGTCTCACATCCGGGAGTGATTTTTTTATTTTGAAGAACTCGATGGCAGGGTCGTTTACATGGGTAATGATAATCTACGTAAAATAGTCAGCATAGGTTCAATCACATTGTAGAATCATAATGGATCCACCAGAAATTTGAGGGATGTGCAGTACGTGTTGAAGTTAAAGAAGAATCTCATCTCTTTGGGGACTTTAGAATCAAAAGCCTAGTTGTAATTATGCGAGATGAAATTCTTAAAGCAACTTCAGGAGCACTGGTAATGTTGAAAGGCATTAGGAAGGACAATATGTATTATTATCAAGGTAATACAATGATTGGGATGGCAACAGCAGCAACTTCAAGTAGTAAGAAGGATATAGAGGCAACAAAGCTGTGGCATATGCGTTTGGGACATGCTGGTGAAAAATCCTTACAAAATTTTTCCAAGCAAGTATTGTTGAAAGGTACGAGATTTGTAAATTAGAATTTTGTGAGCATTAAGCTCTGGGAAAACAACGAAGAGTGAAATTTGGCACTAGTATCCATAATACCAAGGGAATTCTGGATTATGTGCATTTAGATGTATGGGGACCTTCCAAGACTCCGTCACTTGGAGGAAGAAATTATTTTGTCACTTTTTTTTGATGATTTTTCCAAAAAAAGTGTGGGTGTTTACTATGAAGAACAAAGATGATATGCTGGGGTTTTCCTTGGAGGGAAAAGTTAGGTTGAAAACCAGACGGGAAGGAAGATCAAAGTTCTCCGAACAAAAAATTGTGGTAATACAAGAGTGATCCTTTTCTGTAAGTATGATAAGAGTGTGGCATAGCTTGGCACTTCGCAGTTAGAAAATACCACAACAGAATAGGGTGTCGAAGCGCATGAACAAGACAGTAGTGGAGAAAGTTCCTTGCATGCTATCTAATGCTGGGTTAGGCAGAAAATTTTAGGTTGAGGCTGTGACATACGCTCAACATCTTGTAAATTGCTTGCCTTCATTTTCTATAGGTGGCAAGACTCCTTTAGAGGTATGGTCCAGGAAACCTGCAACAAATTACGATTATTTGCGTATTTTTGGTTCTACCGCATATTATCATGTGAATGAATCAAAGTTGGACCAACGAGCAAAGAAGGCTCTATTTATGGGCTTCATTGCTAGAATTAAGGGATACCGTTTATGGTGTCTAGAGTCAAAGAAGACAATTGTCAGTAGGGATGTTACCTTTGATGAATCTGTCATGTTAAATAAGGTAACTCCAGAAGGGGCTAATGAGACTTCCTAGCAGTGGAGAACATGCCAACGCAGGTGGAGTTTGAACAGACAGTGGTGATCCTAGCAAAAAGCACTACTAGTGACTCTCCTATGGAAAAAGAAGAGTTAGATGAGGAAGAGGTTCCGATTCAAGAACCTCCACAGCAATCAGAATCAATTGCTATTAGAAAGACGAGATGAGAAATTCAAAAACCTGCTTATTTTACTAACATGGTAGCTTATGCACTTCCAGTTGTTGATGATGTTCCATCATCTTCCCAGAAGCAATCCAAAGTTCAGAAAGTGGCAGATGGGCAGGTGCAATGGAAGAGGAAATGCAATCTCTTGAGAAGAATAAGACATAGAAGCTGACACAACTACCAAAGGGAAAGAAGGCAATTGGATGCAAATGGGTATTTGCAAAGAAAGAAGGATTTCCTAATAAAGATAATATTGGCTAAAAGGCAAGGTTGGTGGCTAAAGGATACGCTCAAAAGGAAGGAATTGATTATAATGAGGTATTTTCTCCAATTGTTAAACATTTTTCCATTAGAATTTTGTTGGCCTTGGTAGCGCAGTTGAATTTAGAGCTAACTTAACTTGTTATGAAGACCGCATTCTTATACGATGACTTGAAGGAGGAAATCTATATGTCTCAGCCAGATAGATATAAGGTTGTTGGTAAAGAAAACTGAGTTTACAAAGTAAACAAATCATTATGTGGATTGAAGCAATCTCCAAGACAATGGTACCAACGATTTGGCAAGTTTATGAAGGATTAGAAATGCACAAGAAGTAAATACGATCATTGTGTGTGTTTGCAAAGATTTCAAGATGGGTCCTACATCTACCTACTTTTATATGTTGATGATATGTTGAGTGTGGCAAAGAGCCAAAGTGAAATTGACATATTAAAGGCTCAGTTTAGTAAAGAGTTTGAGATGAAGGATTTGGAGAAAGCCAAAAAGATTCTCAGCATGGAGATAAGAAGGGACAGAGAAAGAGGCAAGCTTTGCTTGTCACAGAAGCAGTATTTGAAAAAGATATTACAATGTTTTTGTATACATGAAGACTCAAAACCTATTAGTACCTCACTTGCTTCTCATTTGAAACTAAGTAACCAGTTATCTCCAAAGTCGTATGAAGAGAGAGAACACATGGAAAAAGTCCCATATGCTAATGTAGTTGGAAGCTTGATGTATGCAATGATATGTACAAGACCAGATACTTCATAAGCTATTAGTGTTGTCAGCAGGTACATGCATGATCCGGGTAAGGTTCATTGGCAAGTTGTGAAATAGATTCTACGGTATATCTTAGATACCTTAGATGTTAGTTTAACATTTGAGCAAAAAGAATTACTTAGTCAACGCATAATTGGATATTGCGATTCTGACTATTCAGGTGACTTAGATAAGCGACAGTCTATAACTGGCTATTTGTTCACATTAGCAAAGGCGTCAGTTAGTTGGAAGTCTACTGGTCAACGGTGACTTTGTCTACAACATAGGCAGAATATATGACTATTACAGAAGCTGTGAAAGAGACAATTTGGCTTCATGGATTGCTTAAAGACTTGGGAGTTGGTCAGAAATAACTTGAGGTATATTCTGATAGTCAGAGTGCTATTCATTTAGCAAAGAATCACTTTCATGCGAGGATGAAATACATTGATGTTCGGTATCCCTTTGTGCGGGAAATTCTGGAAGAAGATGAGATACTTATTCAGAAGAATCATACAATAGAGAATCCTACAAATATGCTGACCAAGGTGGTTATAAGAGCTAAGTTTGAACATTATTTAGACTTGGTAAATATCTTGCACATTTGAGTCGGTGCTTAACGGCGTAAATTTGGAAGTACCGCGAAGACTGCTTTTATTATTTATTTGATTGAGAAGATTTATATTTAGTGAGATAAGAAATTGTGCTAAGGTGGAGATTTGTTATTATTTGGCACCTTTTCAATCCCACATCAAAAGTTAATATGTTTGGTGCGGAGGTCGATAGTTATAAAAAGGAGCTCTCCCACATCGAAAGTTTATGTGTTTAGGAGAGAGGTCGGTAGTTATAAAAAGGACCTCTCCTCTCCCATTGTAATCATTCCAAATTTGTAACTCTTCTGCTATATTAAATAAAAGCAGGCCATTTGAGTGGTGCTTCGGAGATGTAGGCACAATTGACCAAACTCCATTATCAAATTTTTCAGGTACGTTCTTTCCTTATTTCTTTTATCCCGCATTTATTGTCTCGTTTCTTTTCAAGTTGTAATATAGTATTCAATATTATTTGTCAGATATTTGTAGTGTTGTGTTCAATTATTTGGGTGCATTTACTATTCGTGTATGTATATGGGTTAGGTTGTAATAAATACATCATGCACGTAATTTCTGTCTAGGAGGCTAGGTTTTAAGTGTGACCGTTTGTGACCCCTCCGTCCTTTCTTGGGACTTTACGTGAAATGGTAATACTGTCTTAAGAGTTCATTTGACGGTCTTTCTTGGATATTATCAAATCAGTTCACTTCTCTAGTTATTTGCTTAGAGGAAAAATTACCCTATTTTTCCCAACAGGAAGTTCAAACAGTGGTGAGTAAGCTATGTTTTTGTTCTAGCAGTTGCCATACATGGATCACAACCACTTGCATGATCAAGTAATCAATAGGATGAAAATCAATATCGCAATGTGTGTCAGAAGAAAATGAAGCCTAATTAAACTACAACGTAAGGAAGTGATTCAATTGCTGGTCCCATTCAAAGACGAGTAACAAAGATTATTAAATACTACCAACAGATAATGAAGTTTCATGCTGCAACGTAGTAGTTGGGGTATCAGTTTGAATGTTGAATGGGAAAGGACAAGGTGGAATTGGAACTTCACAGACTCCGTCCAGCATCCGTATGACTTGCCTCATGTTGGGTCGAAGTGAAGGGTCTTCCTGGAAGCACCAAATGGCAACCATTACAAACCTCTTCAGCCTTGCTCTGTCCTTTAAGGGCTCTGGTTCATACTCTACCAGAGCGTCCAAGCGTCCTTCATAGTAACAATCATAAGCCCAATCTGTCAGAATTGCTTTCTCTGGTACGCTTTCCTTAGGGTCCACAGTCCTTCTACAACAAATGATCTCCAGAAGTAGGACACCGAAGCTGTACACGTCAACTTTAACGGTGACAGGCAGGTTCCTAAACCATTCAGGAGCAACATACCCTTTTGTTCCTCTAATGACAGTAAGGGTCTGGCTCTGATTGAACACCAGAAGCTTTGCTAATCCAAAATCAGAAATCCTTGCATTGTAATAGTCATCAAGAAGTATATTTTGTGGTTTTATATCACAATGGATAAT
>JANZLD010000097.1:34437-56260 GCA_026413575.1 Erythroxylum carthagenense | reverse complement strand
AATTGACAAGTTTGACTACTATGTTCTTCACCCACACTTAAGTTATACATTGTCCTTAATGTACAAAACATGCGAGAACAATAAAAATATAAATAATGGAGGGGTGAGGATTGATAGTCGTAGACTATATAATGTTTTAGTGGGTAGTATGTATATATATAAAAATCTAAAATCAAAATGCTAAAAAATAATTCACATTTAACTTAATGCATGTATAAATATACATAAAGTATCATAATGCAAATCAAGAATCCATTCTCAAAATTGAGGAACTAAATTGAAATACACACACACACACACACACACACACACACAGACGCACACACACACACACACACATACATAAAGTATCATAATGCAAATCAAGTATTCGTTCTCAAAATTGAGGAACTAAGTTGAAATCAATTCGATCATCAAAACTCATAACTATTTTCCTAAACAAATCAAATTATTGTCACAACCTTACTCATAATAAATCATCTTTATTAACATCTGCTTTAAAAAAATTCTTGAGTTATTCATTTTTAAGCTAATTTTAACAAAATTGACAAGTTTGACTACTATGTTCTTCACCCACACTTAAGTTATACATTGTCCTTAATGTACAGAACATGCGAGAATAATGAAAAGTATAAATAATGGAGTGTTGAGGATTGATAGTCGTAGACTATATAATGTTTTAGTGGGTAGTTTAGTATGTGTTTAGTAGTTAAATTGAATTATTAATGCATGTTTAAGTTAGGTTTCAATTATTTAGTTAGATATTTGTGTTTTGAGGGTTAGAGATCACTTTTGAGCTTTATTTTTATGTTATTAAGGTGCCTTGATATGGTTGTTAGTATTTCAGGGTAAATATAGAAGAACATAGGAGATTAAGAGAAAACCCAAAAGAGCAACCAGGCCTACAATCATGGCCCTAAAGCTACGATTGTGACAAAAGCATCAGGGAGGAGCCACATTCGTGGCAATTTTGACATGATTATGATAGAAGGCTCATTCAGGGCCACGATCATAGCATTATAGGCCACAATTATGGCCTTCGTGACTGAACATGTGGACAACCTTCCTAACTTGAGTTTTCGAGGGACTTTTCGGACCTTTTGGACGTAGAAATAGCCCTAAGGTTGTCCAAATTAGAAAAACCTATAAAAGGTTAATAAGGAAAACCTAAGAGAGCCTCCAATATGTCATTTTTGGGAAACACACCAAGAGGAGAGAAGAAAAAGAGAGAGAAAGAAGAAGAGAGGAGAAAGAAATAGGTCTTCGTGGCAGCTGCTTTGCTAAGACATCCCGATCCCCATTCCACTTGTATTTCTTTCATTTTGTTTTCATTTTCTTGATTGTTAAGATGAATAAAAATATGTTTATGGATTTGGGTTTGATTAAGATGTTCTAACTTTCTTTTGGGATTTTACCTTGAGTTAATGTCAATCTAGTTATTTTTGTGTTATTTTGATTGAGTATTGTGATTGATTGTTTTATCTTCGTGATTTGGTAACAAATCGAGGGGCTGAGTCAAATGCAAAATGATTAGGTCAGGTTAATGAAAGTTAGAGAATCCAATAGACCACTCAATCAATCTTATCAGTTATTATACACAAAGAGAGATCTTGTGTGAGACCTGATAGTTTATTAAAGAGCTTAAGAATTGATAAGGTTGTGGACCAATAGTTGATTGAGAGATAACAATTTCGATGACTCAACTTGATGAGGGTTTATTAAATAGGGCTTAGTAATTATAACTCGAGAGAGAGTTATCTACCCTTCAATAGTCTAAAACCGACATCCCCATAACACAAAAATGATTAGGTTAACATTAATGATAGGATAAATCCCTCTCTCAAAATTTAGTAAATTCTCATGTGTGATTTCCCATTGTTGAATTGTTGGTGCTCAATATTTGATTTTGTTGAGTTAATTTTGCAAATTAATGCCTTAACAATTATCTGTGTTTACTTTCCTATCCCGTTTTAATTTCATTTTATTAATTTTCTAGCCTTAGATTACTTAGGATTAGATTAGTCGAAAACTCCACGTGGGATCGACTCTTCACATACTACAAATCACGACCTATGCACTTATGGTATTTTGAAGACTATAAATAGTAAAGCTTGCAAAACAATCAATAAGGATAACTGGTACTCCCTTGGTTGAAATGATTTCCCGTCTTATCCAATGTCATTAACCTCCATCCATTACTATTAAAATCTTTTCTACTATAAAGCAAGGGTTAATGTTACCTTTATAACATATGAAACCCCATCAAATCTCAAGTAAAAAAATTAGGAACATCAAATTTAAATTATGAAAATAACTAAACTAATAATGAGAATCCTACAAACTACTCAATTAAAACAAAAAGCTAATTATTAGGTTACCTCTCGTCCAACATATCTTTATGAGTTCTGTAGTTGGACTTCTTAGCAAGACCTTTTTTTTAACCTGGATCTATAATTAGCGACAAGTTGTAAGTTTAGTAGCTTACAAATTGGCCACATGTTGTAAGATAATAAGGATATAAGATATCAAATTAATAAAACCAATTAACTATATTAATGTCCTTTTTGTTAGCAAATTGTTAATATAATAGGGAATAAAAACCCCTAGATCTTTGATTGACTTTGACAATTTATTTTGCGGGAAGTAGGAACCCTTCATACATAAGAAGGTTGTTTATAATTCCTTGATAGCATCCTTATTTGTCTCCTCCTCTTCCTCTTCCTCTTTCTCCTCTCCCTTCTCTTCTTCCTTCTCTTCTTGAGCACAACTTCCTCTTTCCTTCAACCTCTATCTTCTCTACTGAATCTTCTTCCTTTCTTCTTGAACTACAACTTACCTTCATATATTCAATATCTGGCTCCTCTCAACTCTGGAAAATTAATGCACTCATATTATCCCTTAAGTTTAACTTATTGTATTTGGATGAAGCAACTAGCTCTTGTAGTCTATAAAGGGTAGCTTTTTGTAAAGAAATGCCTTTCACTAAGACATCTTTAAGACGTTATTCTTCTTCTTGCTATGGTTGTGATAGAAATATGGATGAAGTATGATCATTCTATGCAAAGTTGTAACAATTGCTTCACTCTGGATTATAGGTATTCTCATAATTGGTATCTTGAGGCTAGTTCTTCAATTAATTCAAATGTTTCCACATATAGTTTGATGCCTAACATTCATGATTAGGATGAAAACTCCAAAAAATGTCAAAATACATCATAGATATGAACTGTGCTGTTGAGTAAATTTCACCAAGCCTTTCATTATAAGCTTCTAAAGCTACCATAACTAATGGCATGCCATAAACCCCCTAAGAATACTATCTTCTCCATCCTTTCATTTTGTTGGGTGGCTACAACGATGACTACTTAAATCTTGAAAATAAGAAAAATGTAAGATCAAGAAAGAAAATTATAAGGAAAAATAAATATAATAAAAAAGAAATTAAAAAGCTACCTAAAAAGGAAAAATTACTAGATTAATAAGAACAAGATTTTCCTAATATTCTACTAATATTCTAGCTCTGGCATTGACATCAAAAACTTGATTTTTAATTTTTATGTTTTAAACAACAATTGTTTGATGTAGTTGAAGTTAGCACTGATAAGTATAGGTTGACCCTATAAGGATTAGAATTACTATTCTATTATCTATCTTGAAAAATTATAATGAAGATGATAAATCAGATGCAAAATTTAAAATAATAAATTAAAAATAAATCAACACAGTCAACTAACTAAAACAAAGATTAAACTAAGAAACAATCAAGAAAAACATTGGTACTTGGACTATGAATCACCCTAAGATCTATCGTGAAATCATGTTTTCACTACTAAATTTAATCTATAGTTTATTAGGCCATGGAAATTCCTATTTTATTTTAATATTTTTTTTGAAGACTACTAACACATAATCCTTAGTTGATTAACTTAAATGTCTTTTTAGTTAAAATTCATAAGGATGCATTAACCGATTCATGAATTTATCTGTTAGGTTTGACCTTAATCTAGAGAATATATGTCGACCTAGCTTTAGGTTTGCGTGTTACTCTTTCCAATTATGGTATATCTATTTACGCAAGAGGATTTATCATTCTCAATTGCATGAAATCAAAAATGACATAATACATTTGTGATATTAATTCAAGAATAATTAAGAACACATAGTTGAATCTCAACAAAACTAAACAATAAATTAAGTTAAAATATAGTCACTATAAATCTATCCTAGGTTTTAGCTAATCCAATTACTAATAAGAGTTTAGATTATAATTATAACATCAAGACTAAAGGAAAAATAGAAAACTAAAAGAACCATGATGACATTCTATTTAATCTTCATGAAATCAACTTTAGAATGACTAAAATCCCCCTAAATATGTTTCCTTACTTGTCCTTCATTATCTCTATTGTTTTAGCTTGTCAGTATGTCTTTCCCCGAGTCCCTTTGAGCCTCCTATGAATCCCTTTTTATTTCCTCATCATTTTCACTTTATTTTATCCATTTATGACTTGAATCTAGGATTTTTAGAGTGGACACGATCACACACAAAGTTGTTTGCATGATCTTGTCCCTCAATCTTATTTAAATCTTTAAAATGGTGAAGAAACACGATTCAAAAGAGCTATATGGGCACCCATAGGACCTTGTAGACTTACATGAGCACAGATATGACCTGTAGACTTACATAGGCAACCACCAAAAATAGCTTCAATTTTTTTATTTTTCTTTCTCAATTTCACCCTAATTCTTCTCCTTTTTATATATGAAGGCAAGTAAGACCTAAAAACACAATAAAACAAGATAAATACCAAAATCAATAAGAAACTCTCAAACAGACAAGCAAAATGCATTAAATACGGGATTAGAAATATAGTTTATTTAGCATTTAGCAAAAATCTTACTTGGATTATATGTCAGCCTTAAAATTTCCATGAAAGATTCCTTTGAAACTATAAATAGGTTAATTGAAATTGAGAAGCATCATAAAGTAGAACTAGGTCATCATCAAAAGAGAGCTGAAATATCTTCTAATTGGAGCATTTATAATGATATTTTAACCTTGATTACTTGAAAATTCTTACATTTGTCACTCTAGTGTATGTCTCTATAGTGATAGCAAATAGGAGTAAAGACAAGGGATTGCCTTATCTTAGTGTTGGACCTTGTTTTTGAAGTCCAACTCTGGAGTCATAAAACGTGATCATATTACCCTATGGGGTTATTTCAATGGAATCTCATTAGCCATCATCGGTTCATCTTCATTCCCATACCATCCCAAAAATTCCCTATTTGATCAATTGATATACAACAATCCATTATTATTTTTATGTCCTCAATCATCACCTTAACATAGCATTCATTTTTTTCTCTACTAAGAACATTTCAAGTTCCATTCAAGCTTAAATGTATTATAGAAAAGCATTGGTAAGTCCACAATTTATAATTGTACCTATTTTCGGACAATAGACATAACTTTCACTAGAGATGTCAGATTAAGGTCATTCTAGGACGGTTTCAAAGAGATCTTCTAGATCTACAACTTTCGTGAAGATTGAAGAGAGATTCTACCTCCAAAAGGGTTAAAATTGCAAATTACTATAGCTGTCCTGTATATACCCTGTGCAGCATCACTAACTTATAAAGAACATATCTCTCAACTCCGATATCCAAAAATTTCAAACTCTATATCGTTGGAAAGCTAAGAGGAGGATAAACTAAAACTTCCAAATAGACAACTTTGTCTAAATCAGCCTAGATTAATACAGTTTTTCCCTTGAAGTCAGAAAATAGATTTTACCCCCATGAAATGCTTGAAAATGCAATGTGAAAACTTAGAAAGTCATTAGCAAAACATAAATATATTTCATTAACATTAAAAGAAAAAAGTTTTACAAAGTTTTAATGGGCATTTCAAGCCACAATAAATCATTGGTCTCATAACGCAAAAATACAAAATATATGTGAATGAGTAATACTTAAAATGTGACTAAAGCCTTGTGTTTTCCATAAACTAACTTAAAATATAAAAATATGCATATTTGAAGTGATGTCTTGACTCTCGATCACTTGATCTCTTGTTTATCACCTGGAGATGGGGAGGAATGGGGTGAGCTTAAAAGCTCAAGGGTAACAAGCTTATAACGAAGAAAGAAGCAAAATCATTGAAAATATTCATTGCCATAGTAAATTTGCATTAAATCCATAAAACACGTATTTCTCAAATTCTTAACTTGTCAAACAATTCATAAACAACATAAGTAATGTATTCATTAAACTTGTCAACAAATCATAAACACTTAAGCAATTAGAATGGTTTGGGTAGGTCTATAAACATGAGGGAGTTCTTGCGAATCTCCATTAATAATAGAATGGACTATCACAACCCATATAATGGTTTTACATAGTTCATAAACATAAGGGAGTCTGTGAAAGAGCTCCATGCCACTAGCGGACAGGCAGGAGAAGCCTTTAACATGGTTAACGTGTACGTGATAGAACAGAATGGACCACTTTAAACCCACACCAACATGAATTTCATGATTTGCAAACATATTGCCCAAAAGGAACATTTCAGAAACATGATTTCCATACGCATAATATATTTGACCATTTCCATCTTCATTTCATAAATCATCAACAAGATTCATGTACCAAACATGTAGCAATTTCTTAAATCATTTAAGGAGCAATAAATGCAACATTTATAAAGCGATTAAAATCATTTAACTCTATTGATTTGGAAAAATATTCATGGCTTATTAACTCAACTATGAACATGTTACCCACCTGGATTCCTTGCTTAAAAACTTGTTTAAAGGTGCCTATCCTCTTACTTCTCTTTCCTTTCTTGATTCTCTTTAACATTGAAAAAAATCCCATTCAATAGGAATACAAATTGAGAACCCAAAAAGCATATTCACTAAAATTGATTCTAGAATACTTAAACCTATGCATTTCCTAAACTTCATGAACTAAAATCCTTCCAAAAATCTAAAGGATTAATAATGAACTTACCTTGAATCTTCACCAAATAAAGAGATTTTTGTCTTAAATGGAAACTCTTTTCTTCCTTTTTCTTTTTCTCTTCTTGAACAACCTCAAAATCACTCTTAAAAACTAAGAAAAGATGAAACCCTAACTTGATCTTCCTTCTTTTCTCTTAAGAACTAAACCCTCTCTCCTTTCTCTTTTCTTTCTCTCCCTTATTCATGTTTTTCTCCTTCTTAAGAGCAAGACTACACTTTCTTCTTCCAATTATACCCTTAATAAGTGTGAAATGTCAACTTTGCCCTTCCTTTATGCTTTATGGCTTTTATAGTTAAGTGACATGCCAAAATTACCCTTTATATAATCTTACTACATTAATTCAACTATCCAATGTAATAAAATCATAGTAATATTGACATAATAATTAACTCCAAAAATTAATCTATCAAGACCTCATAATTTATTTAAATCATGTTTAACTCAAAATCAGGGGCTAACATTTCTCCCCCTCTAAAAAATATTTCTTCCTCGAAATTATTACCTGAGTCATTGAAGAGGTATGGATACTTCTCTTTTAAGGCCTCCACGGGCTCCCACATGGCCTCTTTCGTAGAATGATTTTTCTATAGGACTTTAACTAGTTGAACTGTCTTATTCCTGAGGATCTTTTCCTTAGTGTCCAAAATCTCCATTATAGTCTCCTCATAAGTCAGATCATCTCTCAACTAAATCTCAATGGTCTAAATGATATGGAAGGGATCTAATCTATACCTCCTCAATATGAAAACATGAAAGACATCATGTATCTGTGGCAATTCTGGTGGCAACACCAACCTATAGGCTAGTGATCCAATCCTCTCAATAATCTCATAGGGACCCATATATCTTGGGCTCAACTTACCCTTCTTGCCAAACCTCATGACTCCTTTCCAAAGAGATATCCAAAGAAAGACTTTCTCACCAACTTCATACTTCATTTCCTTTCAGTGTGCATCAGTATAGCTTTTCATTCTATCTTGAGCTGCTTTAAGCCTATGCTTAACTAGATTGACCTTGTCGACTGTTATCTAAAGTAATTATGGTCTTATTAATTTCCTTTCTCCTTCATCCTAGCATATAGGAGTTCTACATCTTCTTCCATACAGTGCTTCATAAGGAGCCATTAGAATGCTTGAGTGGTATAAATTATTGTAAGCAAATTCGTCCAATGGCAAATGCTTGTCTCAAACACCTTTGAAATCCATCACATATGCCTTGAGTATTCCTTTAAGAGTTCGAATGGTCCTCTCAGATTGGCCATCTATTTGGGGATGGAAACTGATGCTAAAATTTAACTTGGTCCCTAAAGCTTCTTACATACTTTCCCAAAATCTTGAAATAAACCGAGGATCTATGTTAGAAACTATAGAGTCTGGAATCCCATATAGTCTCATTATCTCATTAATGTACTTCTTTGCTAGCACATGCAGAGAATCAGCCTGATAATTTCTAGAAAATGGGTTGACTTCGTCAAACGATCAACAATAACCCATATAGCATCATGCTTCCTACTAGTTTTGGGCAAACCTATCAAAAAATCCATGGTTATCCTTTGTCATTTCCACTCAGGAATGGATAATGGCCTTAACTTGTATGAAGGTACTTGGTGTTCAGCCTTGACTCACTGACACACTATACACCTGCTTATATATTCTGCTACATCCTTCTTTATGCCTTTCCATTAGAAATGCTCTTTGAAATCTCTGTACATCTTGGTGCTACCTAGGTACATAGCATAAGGTGCATTGTGTGCCTCGTCGAGTATCTCATCCTTTACTTCCTTGACATTCGGAATACAAAGTCTATTTCCTACAACCATAAGTCCATCATCCCTCATTACCACTTTAGATTTCTTGCCGTTCTTAATTTCTTTTTAGAGCTTGTTCAAATTTGCATCTTGCGCTTTAGCTTCTTAACTTTCTCTCTGAGTATTGGTCTCACTCTGAAATTAGCAATAATGCAATGAAGTTCCTCCTATTTCAAGCTTATTTTAAGCTTAGCCATCTCATTCAACAATGATAGATAAATTGTCTGAATGTGGCTATGGAGGATATGCTACTCAAGGCATTAGCTGCTACGTTTACCTTTCCTGGATGGTATTCAATCAACAAGGCATAATCCTTAGGTAACTCTAAACCTATTCTTTGTCTCAAATTCAACTATTTCTGGCTCAACAAGTACTTGGGACTTTTATGATTTGTAAAAATCCTCGTCTGAACTCCATACAAATAATGTCTCCATTTTTCAAGACAAAAATTATTGATGCTAATTATAGATCATAGATCGGGAATTCAATTCATAAGGCTTTAGTTGTCATGAGGCATAAGCTATTACCTTATCTCCTTGCATCAACACACAACCCAAACCCTTTCTTGAAGCATCATTATAAACTGTATAACCTTCATCACCCATAGGTAAGGTCATAATTGAAGCACTTGTCAATATGTGCTTAAGCTCCTTAAAGCTCTTTTGACATTCATCACTCTATATAAACTTTTGATTTTTCCTTAATAACTTGGTCATTAGAGCAGCTATTATAGACAATCCTTCAACAAACCTCCTATAATATCCTGTCAGACCTAGAAAACCTCTAACTTCCACTGTCTTTGGTGTATGCCACTTCACCACTGCTTCAACTTTCCTCGGATCAACATCTACCCCATCCTTCGAAATTATGTGTCCAAGGAATATCACCTTATGAAGCCAAAATTCACACTTGTTGAATTTGGCATAAAGCTCATTCTCCCTTAGTGTTTAACACTATTCTTTGATGTTCCTTATGTTCCTCTTCACTCTTGGAATAAACTAGAATGTCATCTATAAATACTATGACAAATTGATCCAGATACTCCTCGAAGACCCTATTCATGAGATCCATAAACGCAGCTGGGGCATTGGTAAATCCAAATGGCATGACTAGGAACTCATAATGGCCATAACGTGTCCTAAAGGCTATCTTGTTTACATCAGATTTCCTAATTCTAAGCTGATGATAGCTTGACCTGAGATTAATTTTAGAGAAGACCTTTGCTCCCTATAGCTGATTGAACAGATCACCAATTCATGGTAGAGGATACTTGTTCTTAATGGTCACCTTGTTGAGCCTTCGATAGTTAATGCACATGTGCCATATTTCATCCTTCTTTTTAACAAATAGAATCGGCGCTCCCCATGGCAATGAATTTGGCCTTATTTACCCCTTTTCTAACAGTTCTTCCAAATGTTCCTTAAGCTCCTTCAGCTTAACTAGAGTCATTCTATACAGTGGTATGGAAATGGGTGCGGTACTTGGAATCAGATCAATGGCAAACTCGATTTTCCTCTCTGGTGGCAAACCAGGTAAGTCTTCTGGAAACATGTTTGGAAATTCCCTTATAATTGGAAAATCTTCTAACTTCCCTTCATTCACTTTGGTGTCCATAATGTGTGCCAAGAAGGCTTCACACCCTTTTCTCATCATCCTGTTAGCTAGTAAAGTTGAAATAATTCTTGGTGATGGTGTTCTTCTGTCTCCTCTAAAAGTCACCTTCTCACCCTTGCCAAGATCAAATTCTACCTTTTTGAGGCTACAATCTAACTTTGCATGATATTTCTCCATAGTATCTAGTCAAAGTATAACATCTAGGCCTTTTAAATCTAAAGACAGTATGTCCACTACTAGTCTAGCACCATTAAGAAAGAGTTCACAATTTCTATATGCTTGACTTATTATAACCTTCCTCCTTAAAAGAGTACTAACAATCAATGGACTATCCAATGGCACCAAATTAACAACATGTAATGTCATGCTTGTAGAAACAAAAGAATGCATGGAGCTGGAATCAATCGGTAAATATACTTCTAAATTAAATAATTGAGCCATGCCTGTAACAACTTCAGGTGCAGCTGCAACTTTATATCTAGTCTTGGTAAACACCCTTTCCTGTGACCGACCCCTTGGCCTTCTTGGAGGAATAACCTTCCTTACCACTCCAGAACTTCCCACCTTAGTGGTTGGCCTAGTTCCTCCTATTTCAGCTTTCTTTGGGGCTTACAACTGCGACCTATCTTGCCTTGGTGTTTGGGGACATTCCCTGACCATGTGTCCTTTCTCTCTTCATCGAAAACATACTCCAAATAACTTGAAGCACTCTCCTCTGTGAAACTTCCGACAATGTTCACATTGGGGGTTCATGTACCTAGTCCTCTCCGTCCTTCTATTGCCTCCTATAATTGAGGCTTGCACTGAAGTTGCCTTTGCTTGCTTGTTCTTAGCAAAGCTACTACTTCCCACTGTGTGTGTAAATTTCTCATACTCTCTCAGACATTGGGGCACTCATTCCCTTCTTGTAAGATTGTTATCAGTTTTTCTCTTCCTATTTACTTCATACTTCATGTTCTTCAGTTTCTTAGCTTGGAGTGCAGCATCTACCAACAACTGGTAGTCACAAAAGTTGTGGATCAATACTTTCTCCTTGATCCCCAAATAACAAACTTACTTCACTTATCCTCCTTGTCCACAACAATATTGGCTGCATATCGTGAAAGCGGGGTGAATTTCAGCTCACACTCACACTCATGTCCCTTTGTGTGAGATTTAAGAATTCTCTAGCATTCTCTTGAATATAGACTTTCGAGAAGTATTTCTTCCTAAAATCTTTCAAAAAGTTTCTCCATGACAATATTGGCAGTACGACCTGACTATGTGCTACTGATTCTCACCAATAGAGTACGTCCCTTTGTAGCAAGCTAACCGCATAATCCAATTTCTCCTCATCAGATCACTTCATCTAAAACAAGACCATTTATTTCCTTCTTAACCATACTTCAGGATTCGTAGTCCCATTAAAGTCTATAGCCCCATGCTTGCGAAGCTTATCATACTGTTCACTCCTCTCTACTGAAGCTTGCACTAGAACTTATGGCACTTGACCCATAACATGAATGAAAGCCTGAGCAAAGGCTTGAAAGAAATGTGGATCCGTGATGTTTACTGGGAATAGGAGGAAGAGGCGGTAGTACTTAATGTTGTACACTAGGTGCCTCAGAATCATGAGCACAGTGTGTCCCTGCATCTTGTGAGACATAAGATTCATCCGTACTTCCTTAGTGAGAGTGAGATCGAGTCCTAGCTCCTCGAGTTCTCTTTCGAGGTAGCATAATCACTTCCTCAATTTAAAACCATTAAAAATCTTTAGTTCATGTTTCATATCAGGTTTAAACTGGTATGTGTGCATGTCAAACCTTCTTAAACCATGTTTCATGTAAAACAATTTCAAATCATGTGAAACAATACACAAACAATGCATGTTGTTCATTTAAAACAATGTATGTTCGTTTTGTAATTTATAACTACCCATTTCATGCCAAGGATACTCCTAAACCTAGTCGCTCTGATACCAAAGGATGTTGGACCGTGTTTCTGGAATCCAACTCTGGAGTCATAAAACATAAGCGTATTACCCTGTAGGGTTATTTCAATGAAATCTCATAAGCCATCATCAGTTCATCTTCATTATCATACCATCCTAAAAAAGTCCTATTTGATCAATTAATATACGACAATCCATTCTTATTTTTATGTCCTTAATCATCACCCTAACATATCACTCTTTTTTTTTTCTTTACTAAGAGCATTTCAAGTTCCATTTAAGCCTAAATGTATTATAGAAAAGCATTGGTAAGTCTAAAATTTATAATCGTACCTATTTTAGGACAATAGATATAACTTTCACTAGAGATGTTGGATTAAGGTCATTCTAGGATGGTTTCAAATAGATCTTCTAGATCTACAACTTCTGTGAAGATTCGAAGAGAGATTTTGCCTCTAAAAGGGTCAAAATCGCAAATTATTGTAGCTATCCTATATACATCCTGTGTAGCATCACTAATTTATAAAAAACATATCTCTCAACTCTGATATCCAAAAATTTCATACTCTATATCATTGGCAAGCTAAAAGAATAAAATACATCTTCTAAAAAACACTTTGTCTAAATCAGCCTAGATTAACATAATTTTTTTTTCTGGAATTCAGAACATAGATTTTACCCCTATGAAATTATTGAAAATGCAATGTGAAAACTTGGAAAGTCATGAGCAAAACACAAATATTTCATTAAAATAAAAAAAGTTTTACAAAGCTTTAATGAGTATTTCAAGCCACAATACATCATTGGTCTCATAATGCAAAAATACAAAATACACGTGAATGAGTAATACTTGAAATGTGGTTAAAGCCTTGTGTTTTCCATAAACTACCTTAAAATACAAAAATATGCAGATTTAGAGCGATGCCTTGACTATCCATCACTTGATCTCTTGCTCATCACCCGGAGATGGGAAGGAATAGGGGTGAGCTCAAAAGTTCATAGGTAACAAGTCTATAATAGAGAAATAAGCAAAACCATTGAAAATATTCATTGCCATTGTAAATTTGCATTGAATCCGTAAAACAGGTATTTCTCAAATTATCAACTTGTCAAACAATTCATAAACAACATAAGCAATGTATTCATCAAACTTGTCAACAAATAATAAACAAATAAGCAATCAGAATGGTTTAGGTAGGTCCATAAACATGAGGGATTTCTTGCGAATCTCCAGTAATAACAAAATGGACTATCACAAACCCACATAATAGTTTTGTGTAGTTTATAAACATAAGGGAGTCCATGAAGGAACTCCATGCCACTGACGGGTAGGCAAGAGAAGTCTTTAACATGGTCAACGTGCACGTGACATAATAGAATGGACTACTACAAACCTACACAAACATGAATTTCATAACTTGTAAACATATTGCCTAAAAGGCACATTTTGAAAACATGATTTCCATAAGCATAATATATTTCAAATACCATTTCCATCTTCATTTCATAAATCATGAACAAGATTCATGGACCAAACACGTAGCGATTTCTTAAAACTTTTAAGGAGTAATAAATGCAACATTTATAAAGCGATTGAAATCATTTAACTCTATTGATTTGGAAAAATATTCATGGCTCATTAACTCAACTATAAACATGTAACCCACCTAGATTCCTTACTTAAAAACTTGCTTAAAGGTGCCTCTCCTCTTGCTCCTCTTGCCTTTCTTGATTCCCTTTAACATTGGCAAAAATCCCATTCAATAGGAATACAAATTGAGAACCCAAAAAGCATATTCACTAAAATTGATTCTAGAATACTTAAACCTATGCATTTCCTAAGCTTTATGAGCTAAAAACTTTCCAAAAATCTAAAGGATTAATAATGAACTTACCTTGAATCTTCTCCAAATAAAAAGATTTTTGTCTTAAATGGAAACTCTTCTCTTCCTTTTTCTTTTTCTCTTCTTGAACAACCTCAAAATCACTCTTGAAAGCTAAGAAAAGATGAAACCCTAACTTAATCTTCCTTCTTTTTTCTCAAGAACTAAACCTTCTCTCCTTTCTCTCATCTTTTTCGTTTGTCTCTTCTTTCTCTCCCTTATTCACGTTTTTCTCCTTCTTAAGAGCAAGACTACACTTTCTTCTTCCAATTATACCCTTAATGAGTGTGAAATGTCAACTTTGCCCTTCTTTTATGTTTTATGACTTTTATACTTAAGTGACATGCCAAAATTCCCTTTATACACTCTTACTACTTTAATTCAACTAACCAATGTAATAAAATCCTACTAACATTGACATAATGTTTAACTCCAAAAATTAATCTATCAATACCTCATAATTTATTTAAATCATGCTTAACTCAAAATCGACACCTAACATTTCTTCCCCCCTTAACTCAAAATTTGGGGCCAACACTTAGGCCCTTAGCAACTTTGAAAATTTTAGTTAATTTTCCATTAATGATGATTGAGTATGAAACTATTGTAATACAAGCCTGTATACATTGAACAAACATGTAAGGAAATCCTAAAGCAAACAAAGAGTCAATGATAAATCTTTAGTTGAGTTAGTTAAATGCTTTGTTAAAATCAAAATTTAGAGCACAACTTCTAATGATTTTGTTGTTTCCATAACCTTTGAATAATTCTTAAATCAAGAAAATGTTGTTCCCAATAGATCTGAAATGTACAAATACACTTTCAGTAGGGCTGATTATTTGAATCAAGTCTTTCCTCATTTTATTGGCCAACTCCTTAGATATGATTTTATAAATCACATTGTAATATAAAAGGGTCTGAATTCATTGAGGGAGTTTTCATAAGGTTTTGGAACTAAATAGATGTAAGTCTTATTTAATCCAATAAGATTATGTCACTATTGAAAAATTCCTACATATAATTTTTTTTAGCTCACCAATCATCTAACAGCACGTGTCGAGTGCACTGCAAAATTTACCTGACTTTGTACACTAAAATTTGTAGTTATGGTAAATCGGGTTTGAATCCATAGGGAATGTTCGGTTAATTTTCGTAATTAAATTAGTTGATGCAAGGAAAGTATATGGGGGGTTTTTTGGATTTCAAACAATTTAGAAATCAAAGTAAAAGCAAACAATCGAAAACAAATCAAAACAAATAATCGAAAAAAGAGAAAAGTGTTGAGTATAAGTAGGGTCCAGTTCTAGGGTCAATCTTGGCCTAAACACAATCAAGCATATTCCTTCATTCTAAAGTCTTTACAATTCTTTTTGGATTATTGATCTGAGACTAATAGAATGCTATACAAATCTTGGTTTTCTCTTAGGTTGCATTTAATCAAGATATGATCATTAATTAAACCTATCTCTAGATTTAACTTGGCAATCACATTATGAGTTGGAAAACGATCAATATAGGCAGTAACCTCACACATTCAAGTTATCTAACCTAAGTCATGTTGTTCCTAAGGATTAACGATTGTTAGATGCTACTCACAAACATCAAAAGTAATGATTACGAATTACAATCAATGCTTTAGCAATAGGTTCGAAATAAAGTAATCAAAATAACATATTAAGATCATTCATCCCAAAATCAACCAAATCAACACCAACAACACAACAATCCGAAAAGAAATTACAACTTTAAAATGATATAAATAACTTAACCATAACTTGGTGTCAATATTTCCATTAAACCGGCATCGAAAAACTAGCCCTCAATCTTCAACATGCTCCAAGAGAGAGTCATATTTTCATGTGTTAGGGCTTACGCTACCTTCTCTATTCTTCTCACTATTCACGATGGGACAAATAAATGTGAACGGGTTTTGGTCCAATGTTGCTTACTGCCTCCACTGTAGCTGGTTAGCCCCTCACTGTGTTACACCCCTGTTTCCTTTACACACCCACGTTATATTCCTCTCCAACGCCGCTACTGTAGCGTCTTCACTTTAGTGCTTGATGTCTGCGCCGTGCTGTAGCTTATTGATGGGACAATTAAGATGCAGCCCTCTTTAAGTCGTTATGCCTTGCACTCCTTCTGCTTGACACCAGATGCAACGTTTAACGCTGTGTTGTTGCGTTTCATGTAGCACTTGCTGCGTTGTTGCATGAAACGCCCAACAAGCTTTATATTTTTTCTTATTAAACAGTTGTGCTCCAATTTGCTTTGAACATCTTCTCTTTTTGGTCTCAAATATATATCATCATATCCAACCCAGTAGTCAACACAAATTGAACACAAATTAAGTATTTTATCTTGAGAATAATATTGAAATCTCTTGTAAATACATAAGAAAATATAAGATAATTCAATCCTATCAAATATCCTCACACTTGGTCTTTGACTATCCTCGGGCAAATCGTCAAAATTAAAATCACAAACCAAAATTTTAACTCATTTTTCACATTTTTTAAGAATAGATAACTATAAGTAAAGGTAAATGATTTTAAAAACCCAAGCAAAAACTCAACATTCAAAGCTTCTACTCATGATCAATCAACATTTATCATCTTCAAAAGCTGAGCAATCTAATGGTAGACTCGAAAAACGTGTTTAATTAAAATATATCCAGGGGTACACTCAACACCATTCATGTTCATCACAATCTATAACTTTACATATCATTTCATTTCTCTACCACTAATGTTCACATGCAAAATCATGAATCAAAGGACTTTTTAGGGTTGTAATGTGGGCATAGGTAAGGCGAGATATATTTGGGTCAAGTAGCATGAAAGTCATCAAAGTTAGTGAAACAATGCAACACTCCTAAAAAAGAATTGATGCCGTCAGCTATGATGAATGCAACATTTATATTTCACAATCCCATTCAGCTCTCATACATAACCCACATGAAGCATATATCAATCCGAAGGAAACACTCATATAATTTATGCCAAAATGAAATCACAAGAGTGAACCTTCTAAGCAACATCTACCTCATATTCAACGTACTCAACTAACATATTCATTACAACTCTAGGAA
Organism: Erythroxylum carthagenense; assembly: GCA_026413575.1. Lineage (NCBI taxonomy): Eukaryota > Viridiplantae > Streptophyta > Magnoliopsida > Malpighiales > Erythroxylaceae > Erythroxylum > Erythroxylum carthagenense. The sequence goes on along the minus strand of JANZLD010000097.1, from coordinate 38,909 downwards.
GATGCATAAATCATAAACAACTTTTCAACACATATGCAATTCTTCCTTGATACATTTATTTTAAACAATTTTTTTCATTCTTCTTTTTTTTTTCTTTTTGTCATTCTTCTTTTTTTTCTTTTTTCTTTCTTTCTTTTCCATTTTCTTTTCTTTTCTCTTTTTTCTTTTTTAATAAAAAATTAAAATAAACTACATCAACATGAGAATTTTAATGATAAGACATAAAATAACATCCTAACACTATAACCAACCCTCACATATGTACACCCCCACAATTAGAATTTTGTACATCCACAAACTCAATAATCACAAATGTTCCACTAGCTTTATGAATTGGATAGTACATTTGATTAAGTTTAATAGTATAAATTGTGGTTTATACAAAAAGAAAGGCTAAAGCTCAAAAGGATTTATCAAGGGACAAATCATGTCAATAGGATAGGTTATTTGGCTAATGTAGTTTATGAAAAACAAAGAATGCCTAATCATATCCATGTTAATGCATGTGATAAAAATGTGGTCTCAAACAGAAATTCAATGCAAAATCAAGATGTACATGTCATGAAAGTCACATATTATCAAAAGGCAATGAGACTAATATGGTTGTGTCAGTCAAATAATGTTCAAAATCTCACCGGCTTTATCTACCACTAGTCACTAGTCTTTTCAAGATAATGAACATTAACTAACCACAAGAGCAAAAGTACATGCTAAATTTTACTATAGATTTTATTAATCAATTCACACTCTAATTATGATTAAATAATCTTAAAAACAATAGAAAATATATATTTTTTATTTTGTTCGTTTAATTTTGAAAACTGCCTAAGAAGTCACATTAAGCTCAAAAACATGCATTAAAACTAATGTACCCCACCTCCACACTTAAAACTTACATTGTCCTCAATGTAAAATCAAATGATAGAAATCGAGTAACTAACAAAAATAACAAACGTGAAAATATAAAAGACAAAAATTAACTTCCCTTGAGTTGCCTCCCAAGCAACTTCTTTGTTTAACGTCGTTGGCTCGACCTCCAGTTGCGTGCTTTAAATGACACCAGTCACATCCTCCAACATCAACACCTCCAAATCCTTTGTTTGGAAGCTCTCATAATATGACTTCAAGAGATGACAATTCACTTAAAATGTCTCGTCATTTTAATGCTTCGTATCTCCATTGTACCAAAAGGAAAGACATGAGTGATAACAAATGGACCAACCTAACGGGAACGCAACTTACCAGGAAAGAGTTTGAGTTTAGAATGAAATAGTAACACTTTCTGGCCCATTGAGAAGCTTTTCCTCGAAATCATCTTATCACGAAAAGCTTTGGTCCTCTCCTTATATATCACTACATTTTGATATGACTCATTCCTCATCTCTTCCAACTCTTGAAGCTGCAACTTCCTATACACTCCTGCATCATCCAAGTGCATGTTGCATCTTTTGATAACCCAATATGCCTTATGTTGTAATTCCACTGGAAGAAGACATGACTTTCCAAACACTAGCCTATATGGTGAGATTCCAATTGGTGTTTTGTAAGCCATCCTATGCGACCACAATGCATCTTCCAATCGTACACTCCAATCCTTCCTATTAGGTTCCACGATTTTCTCTAGGATTAACTTGATTTCTTAATTTGAGGCTTTAACTTGCCCATTGGTTTGCGAATGGTAAACAGTAGAAACTTTATGCATAAAGTGATATTTTCTAAACATTGCTTCCATCACCCTGTTGCAAAAGTGGGTTCCTCTATCGCTAATGACGACTTTCGGTATCCCAAACTTAGAAAGAATGTTAGCCTTAACAAAATCTGACCGTTGGCATCTATCACAGGACTTGCAGAAGGTATATGCATCTTTGAACAATGTTGGCCAGTAGAAGCAGCTCTCTAGAACTTTCTGAGCTGTCTGTTTTACTCCAAAATGTCCTCCGTAAGCATACAAATGGCAGAAGGATAAAATTGATGATGATTCATTTTTCGATACACACCTCCTGATAACTTGTTCTGCACACTTCCTCCAAAGATATGGGTCATCCCATACATAGTACTTTGCTTCACTCCGTAGCTTATCCCTCTGAGCCTTTGACAAACCAACAGGTAATTTGTTAGTTATTAAAAAATTGGCAATGTCTGCATACCATGGTGGTGTCGCATCGGCAAAAAATAATTGCTCATCTAGAAAGTTTTCTCGTAGAGGGATATCATCTTCTTCCTTTATCAAATGGTTGAGATGATCTGCCACCACATTTTCTGCCCCCTTCTTGTCTCTAATCTCCAAGTTGAATTCCTGTAGGAGGAGAATCTATTTGATCAGCCTTGGTTTTGCTTCTTTCTTTGTGAGCAAGTATCGTAAATCTGCATGGTCAAAATAAATAATCACTTTAGCACCAAGCAAATACGATCTAAATTTTTCCAAAACAAAAAACATAGTTAACAATTCTTTTTCAATAGTGGAATAATTCAATTGAGTTGGATTTAAAGTCTTTGAAACATAGTAAATGGCATGCAAAGCTTTTCCCACTCTTTGTCCTAGAACCGCCCCCATCGAATAGTCGCTCACATCACACATGATCTCGAATGGGAGGTTCCAATCTAGCGGTTGAATCACCAGTGGAGATGTCAGAAGTTCCTTAAATTTATTAAATGCCTCTTTGTACCTCTTGTCGAACTCAAAGGAGACATCTTGCTAAAGAAGCTTACGTAGCAGTGCGGCTATCTTCGAAAAGTCCTTAATGAACCTTTGATAAAAACCTGCGTGCCAAGAAAAGAATGCACTTCCCTCACAGTAGAGGGTAAGGTAAAAAAGAAATGATATCAACTTTAGACATGTCTACTTCAATATCCTTAGCAGATATCACATGACCTAAAACTATACCTTGATCCACCATAAAATAACATTTTTCCCAGTTCAAGACAAGGTTAGTTTTTATACATCATTCCAAGATAATGGCAAGATTCTTAATACATTCATCAAAAGAAGATCCATACACAATAAAATCATCCATAAATACCTCAATAATCTTCCCAACATATTCGAAAAAAATTCTTACCATACACCTTTGGAACGTGGCAGGTGCATTACACAATCCGAATTACATCCTTCGGTAGGCAAACATACCGAACGAGCATGTAAATATGATCTTCTCCTAATCTTCTGGTGCGATCGGGATCTGAAGGTAACTTGAAAAGCCATCTAAAAAGCAATAATAGTCATAACCAGCCAATCTCTCAAGCATCTGATTAATAAGAGGGAGGAGAAAGTGATCTTTACGAGTAGCAGCATTTAATTTTCTATAATCAATACATACTCGCCACCTGATTTGCACTCGAGTGGGAATCAACTCACCTTCCTCGTTTGTCACAACGACGATTCCAAACTTCTTTGGAACCACCTAGATAAGACTTACCCACTTGCTGTCAGAAATCGGGTAGATAACCCCAGCATCGAGAAGCTTTAATACCTTTTTCTTCACAACTTTCATCATTGGAGGATTCAGCCTACGCTGAGCTTGCCTTGTAGATTTTGCATCATCCTCCAACAAAATGCGGTGCATGTCTATGGAAGGGTTTATCCCTTGGATATCTGTGATAGTCCACTCGATGGCTTTCTTATGCTCCCTCAACATTCGAATCAGCCTCTCCTCTTGATTTGAATTCAACTCATTTAGATGATAAATGGGAGAGTCTATTTATCTCCCAAATGAGTATACTTCGTATGTGTAGGGAGTGGCTTTAATCCAATTCTGGGGCCTGCACATCAGAAGGTAACAACTTCTGGTGAGCTTCAAGTAGTTGTATAGAAGCCAAATCATATCTTTTTGAAAAGCTTTCCAATGAGTCCAAGGCGGCTATCATTTCCACAAAGTTGGCTTGTACTTCCATATCCTGGATTAAAACTATTTCCAAATGATCCCTGTAACTTAATTTAAAGATTTCTTGCACCAAAGGATCAATCACATCAATAGAAAAAACATAATGGTCATTAGGAGGATGTTTCATAGCATCGAAAATGTTGAAATAAATCACTTCCCCATCAAATTCCATTATAAGGGTGCCCTTATGAACGTCTATCTTTGTTTGAGCCATATTAAGAAATGGTCTCCACAACAAGATAGGTATCGGATCACATGAGGTGTCATCATTCATATCCACCATATAAAAATTTGCAAGAAACACTTACTCATTCACCTACACCAAAACATCCTCAACCATACCATCAGGATAAACATTAGTGCGATCAATCGATTGTATGACTACACTCATTTTTTTCAAAGGGTCTAAATTCAAAGAAGCATAAATTGAATGAGGCATCACATTAATAAAGTGCCCAAATCCAACATTTGTTGGGTCCCGAAAAATTTTTCTTTATTTTTTATTTATTTATTCAATTTCTTTTGTTTATCCCTTAATTTTTGCTTTAAATTGTTTCAATATATTTTAAAAGATGAGTCTTATATTTTTGT
>JANZLD010000096.1:0-22023 GCA_026413575.1 Erythroxylum carthagenense | reverse complement strand
TTTATGTGAAATTGTGAATGTCAATGCATATGATATGACATGATATGAAAATTAAATTTTCGAAATATGCCTTCGGGTAATTCGAATTTTTTAAGCATGAAATGTCTGTTATGTGGGTTTGGTTAGGTCCCATAAAAGGGACAAGTGCACTTGTCTATTTATAGGCTTCGTCTGCCTGCCCGCTAGTGGTATTGGAGCTCCATTACGGACTCCCATAAGTTCACGGCTACACTGGACTGCTATGCGGGAAAGTGTAGTACGTTCTGTTCACGGCTGCACAGGACCGTTATGCGGGAATGTGCAGTACGTTCTGTTTTTAGACCAACCCAAATCATTCTGATGTGTTATGTGCTTTTATTTTGTTTCAAAGTGTGATGCATCCATGTTTCTTTTGAAATTGTTCATGAATTCTTTGAAATTGAGAAATTGTGAAAATAAGCTTTTGATGAGTTTTCTACTGTGAAATGTTTAAAAATGGAAAACGTTTTGAAAAATAATTTTTGCTTATTTTTTGATTTATAAATATGTTATCCACGAGCTTTAAGCTCACCCCCCTTTCATCCCCATCTCCAGGTATCGAGCAGGAGATCGGATGAAAGAAAGTCGACGCATTTGTTCGATTTTGCTTATATTGTATTTTGTGTAATTTGGATTTGATATTGGTATTGTATATGGCTTTGAATGCCATTAATGTTTTATTAGTATTTATTTTCATGACGTATATGAATTATGAATTTGGGTATTGAATTGAGATATGAATGTGATTCGAATGTGATATGGGTTCCAGACAGAAGGTCCGATGACTATTGATGATTGATAATTATTTGAAGTGCTATGTACATGATGATGATTGATTGCGTTTGTTTGTATTGGGATTCCGGACAGGAGGTGTGATGATGGTAATGATTGTGTTGATGGTTTTGGAATATAGAAGTGCTTTTTGTGTATGGCCTGATTGTGTATAAATCATGTGTGAGATTTTTATTGGCAAAAGAAAAGGAATAATAAGATTTTGGGTATATTGATGGTTATGATTTGAATATGAGGAATCAAGTAAATTGAGATTTTGATTGAGGATAAATTTCCAAATGGGAAATTAGGTTGCTTTGTATGAGATTGAATAAGATGAAAAAAAATGAAATGATTTGAGGTTGTGGAATTGATAAATTCCATTTAGAATTTTGTGGTTTTTGGAAATGTGGGCACGCTTTTGGAAGCGTGGGTACGCTTTTGAAACATGGGCACGCCTTTGAATAAAGATGAATAAGTTGTAAAAGAGAAAAGAAATTTATACTGATTTGGATTGGTTTAGTCTAAGGTTTCCAACGTGATGTCTTTCTAAAATATTTATTCACGGATGTCGGAGTTAAGTTTTTGTTCCGCTTTTGATTTGTTGCTTTCGTTTCCGAGCCATTCGATTCGTTTCTGATTTTGCTTTCCGATTTGGTTCCGCTTTCCGATATGCTTTCGCTTTTGATTCCGATTTGTTTTTCTTTCGCATTTGTTTTTGCCCACTTTCGAGTTTAGGATCTGAGCCATTTGTTTCGCTTTGTTTTCCGATTTGTGATTTTGTCCATTCTTTTGTTTCGCTTTCTGTTTCCGTTTTCCGTTTTTCCAATTGGGGTCCGATTCTGAAATCGGGTCCCAACATGTTAAGCCCCCACTTTAGAGCTTAAACCCTTACCTTCCCATTTGAGATACCTTTTTAGGTAAAAATCTTACCCTACCCATCATTATTTTGAACCAACTGGATTATGAGGAAGAAGAGAAAGTGGTGGAGACCATTAGGAAGAGGATGAGAGCTTTGGGGTGGCAAATTTCTAATTTTAGGGGGATTAGCCCTAATGTGGTTATGCATAGGATTAACTTAAAAGAAGGATGTAAAATTATGAGGGTGCGACAAAGAAGGTTAAATCCAAACATGAAAGAGGTTGTGAAGAAGGAGGTAGTGAAGCTGTTAGATGCAGGGATTATTTATCCTATTTCAGATAGTGAGTAGGTGAGTCTGGTACAACGTGTGCCTAAGAAGGGAGGCATGACAGTGATGGAAATGAAAATGGTGAAAAGATTTCTACTAGGACTATCACAGGTTAGAGAGTATGTATTGATTACCGGAAACTTAATTTGGCCACCAAGAAAGATCACTTCCCTTTATCTTTTGTGGACCAAATGATTAAAAGGGTGGCTGGCCATGCATTTTATTGTTTTCTTGATGGATACTCAAGGTACAATCAAGTGGTTATACACCTACAAGATCAGGATAAGACCACTTTCACTTATCCTTGTGGGACTTTTGCTTATCGGAGGATGCCTTTCAGTTTATGTAATACACCTTCCACATTCCAAATGTGCATGATGGCCATATTCGCAAACATGAATGAGAACTTCATGGAGGTATTTATGGATGACTTCTCCCTCTTTAGAGATTCATTTGATCATTGTTTATTTAATTTAGACAGAGTACTTCAAAGATGTGTGGTGTCTCATCTAGTCTTGAATTGGGAGAAATGTCACTTCATTGTCTAAGAGGGAATTGTATTGGGCAATGAGATCTCGTGTAAGGGATTGAAGTGGATTGAGCTATGACTGAACTAATTAAAAAGCTACTGTCTCCCTCTAACATCAAGGGCATCTGAGCCTTCCTTGGTCATACAGGGTTCTACAGATGGTTCATCAAGGAACTTTCTCTTATTGCTAGACCTTTAACTCATTTATTAGTTAAAGATGTGCCTTTTGTATTTGATGTTACTTGTTTATATGCTTTTAACAAGTAGAAGAAGGCACTTACAACAACACCCATTCTGATGTCACTGGACTAGTCTCCTCCCTTCGAGATTAAGTATGATGCATGCGATCATGCCATTAATTGCGTTCTTAGCTAATGGAAGGAAAAGAGGCTACACATCATCTACCACGCAAGCGAGACCCTGACGGTAGAACAATTGAATTACACAAATACAGAAAAGGAGTTACTTGTTGTGGTATTTGCATGTAAGAAATTTTGTTCTTATCTAATGGGCTCATATGTTATTATGTTTACAGATTATGCAGCATTGCGATATCTTTTTGTCGGGAAGGATGCTAAGGCTAGACTTATCCGATAGTTGAAGTGGAACATGTGTAGAAAATTGAAGATGAATGTGTTTATGAATATGTTCTATTTTGGTGTGTAATAACGTGAAAGTTAGTAATTGTAATAGAGATGAAGTAGAGTGAGTTAAAAGAGAAAGAAATGGATAGTATAATATCTCAAAGTGAGGAGAATTAGGATGATAGTTTATAGATAAAGGAAAGGTGACAATGGAGTTGAATGTGTTCTGAAATATTAAAGAATGCATAGACTTGGTTAATGTTTTGTTTATGGAGTTATGATCAACAATCTTGCATGATGTTTTTTGTGGATGTTTTGAATTGGAATGGAGGTGACAATGAAGAGAAATTGAAGTAGGAATGTTAAGATATGTAAGAGATGTGTTTAATAATACAATTGGAAGGGTAGGAGTAAGGATTTAGTAAACTAGAAAACAATGGTGATATGTCTTGTTATATATATGATTGATAAATCAAATGAGTAGAGTTTATGGATTTTAATGTAACTAATATGGTAGTTGAAGTAGCATGTAATGAAGTTGCATAAATGAATGTGAATACTGGAGAATTTGGTGTAAAATGATGTTAGTATATGTGTAGAAATCGTGGGAAATGTTGTTAAGTTAGATATGCTTCTCATATGTCTGTTAGGCAGACTTCAGGTCCGCTGGGTGGACATTCTCAGGAATTCTAGCTTACTAGCTCTGTTCATGTCTGTTTGGAGGGACGTATGTCCGCTGGGCGGACATTCTCGAGACACTTACATAAATGTGTAATTTTGACCCTTTAGCCAGCAAAATCTCTCTTCGAGGTCTCACAAAAGTTGTAGAACTCGAAGTCCTCTTCAAAAATGTTCTAGAATGACATTAATCCGACATCAATAGAAAATTTTATGCCTTTTGTCCCAAAATCATGTATATATATAAATTATTGACTTATTAATGTTTTCCTATGAGGTATTTAGGCTTGAATGTGATCTTGAATGAGCCTAGTTGATGATGAATTGAGCGATTAAAGTAAGGATAGTGTATTAGGTAGTAAGGAATGATTTATAGATGATGTTAATTGGTTATGAGGCGCATATTGAGGAAATGTACCAGAGATTGTCATTAAGCATGCATTCTACATAATCCATATATACATATGTGCATAAATGAGTACTTATATAATTGTGCAAGGTTGTGATGTATGTAAATGTGTGTTGCGTGATATAGAAGAGCAATTAGAGTGATAACATCTAGACGTTGTCGGGACTTTGAGACAATAGCTATCCAGAGCAAATTATGAGTAACATAGATAATCTCACTATGATTATTTGTTTGTTTAAATTATGTATTGAATTATTATGTGATGTGTATGTACTGATTTCGGACATTGAATGTCCAAGATGCTTGAGGTATGAATAACATTGGAAGTACTCATTGACTGTGAATTTGATTGAATATGTAATTTCTCAACTTAAATGTTGAATGTCGGACCAAGATTCGATGACAAATGTAAATGAGACTGTGAATGTGATTGATTGAACATAATGCTTGATAGAATATGTATAGTGCATTGCCTTACATGAATGCATGAAAGATAAAAATAGTTGTGACTGGAGTTGCCAATAAAAAGAACTTAAAGCTCATAATGTTCTAAAAGCCTCTGGCTCAATATGTAAAATGAGTTATGTATCTCCAATGGATAAGGGACAGTATTAATGAGCCCAGTATCCACAACGACTACGAGATAGTTAAAAATGCACTCGATCATAACAACGAAATAAACGAACATGATTCTCATGAATATTGCATATACACTTGATGTGTGTACGAATTGAATGATTGTAATGTATTATGGAATTATATTGAATGAGAAATCTGAAAATTGTGTACAAGGTGTTTTGTGATGCTACATGATGATACTTGAAATGATATGAACTATGTGATTGCATTGATTGTTGTGTTATGTGATATGAGTGAATCATCAAGGATGGTTAACTCACAAAGTTGGCAAAACTCACAAAAAATTGCACATTGACTTTTCAGGTTCAAGAGAGACGATATAGCTTCTAAGTCAATTTAGAAGAGAACTAATACTGATTTTAGATAGAAGATATGACTCAAAGGTCGGTCAGCTGGGACTAAGGGATTTAGATATTTTTTTTGTATAATTTCTTATGTATATAGCATGTTTTGTATACAAAGATATAAACTCTGATTAATTTTTGATAATGTACATATATGGATGTTGTTGTAAAGCCACAATGTACATATTGTTTAAGAAATGAAATGAGAAATTTGGGTTTTAGCCGTGGTAATTCTTATGTTTTAATTTATGATGCCAAAAGTAAGTGAAAGTGATGTAGTTAGTGCACCACTTCCGTCAGGCATGTGCTCAAATGTCGGAAGGATGTACGGACACAAATATCTTATGGGAGTGGGGTGCCACACGAAGTGAAATGATATTTACCTTGACCATATGAAGATCAGTTCTCAACGTCTTATTCATCCATATCAAGATTTCAGACTCAGTTATGTTTCAAATCTCAAAAAATCTCCAAATACCCAAACACCTATTCACCTCAAACTTCTAACGAGAAAGCTCACATTACTAGAAGTGGATTGGTGATGACGCATGAAGGGATTGAAGTGGTCAATAGTGATGATGCGTGAAAGAGGCAAGACGCCGGATCAGACAAGATTTGGATAAGTTTGAGAGAGAGAGAGAGAGAGAGAAAATATATCAAGGACAAGAGTTAATTTAGGGTTTCTGCTACAAAATTTAAATGATTTTATTTATGTCCTTTTCTAAAAATTCACATAAGCCACATGTGTTTTTAACGTGGCATCTAAAACCAACTAGCCTATCAATAACGACACGTGTATGACACTTTCTAATTTTCATCCAAAAAAACCTAAAATTGAGTAGACGCGTGAATGTTTAGATCTTTATTGAGCCACTTAAAAGGTTTGGTCTTAAATTTATCAAACCCTAAAAAGTTTGACCTCAATTTATGCTTTTAGCCCCTTGTTCACTCCAAAGAATTAAATTAAATTTTATCTTAGAATTTTACTAGAAAATCATGAATAATTTGAAATAATGAAACGTTTTTAAAAAGCAAGTTAACTTGATTCAAAAGATCAAGAAACGAGAATAATGATAAAGGCATACCTTTGCAGTACAAATACAAAGCATTTGTATAGTGTGAATGATCATGCAATAAATGATATAAGGTATAATATACCAAATTCATTTAAGAATCAATTCTTTAGTTGAAATGTCATAAATTTCTATCCAATGTATGATAATGTGCTCTCATAATATGTAAGTTGCATGAGATATTAGACAAGTATAAGAACTGCAATATCATTTTCTTTATGACCAATTAACTTTATTATGTGAATACAAAATGATAGACAATCATACATGATAAGTTAATATTAAAAACACTAATATAGTTAGATTTGCTCTTCATAGACAAACTAGGGATTTGCAATCTAGGTAAGATCGATTCAAGATATGGGGTCCTTTGCTATCAGATAAGGACTAACATATTTTAATTAATGGTCATATAGTAGATATACCGAGTTATCACTGCAAACCTCAAGATATTATTACAACAAGGGATGAATAGAAAACTAGAGCTATGATTCAAAATTCTCTTGATTCATTTCCATAAGTGATTTTTATTCAATTGTTCAATAATACAATTATGTTTTGATCCTATCAGTTCACCTACATTTAAAATTTCCCAAACAAACGAGAATACAGGTGAGGAAGTATGGTTACTCTCTGCCAAAGAAGAACAAATTCACTAGATGGTACATAATATTAGACAACATTCCAGAAGCACAGAAAAATGGGGATGCCTCAACATGCTAAACATTCTTCAAAGTTGTATACTACGAATAATCAGTGACGCTATCTCTACAAACATGCACACGTAAGCTGCTCTTTTTTTAATCTTCTACCTCGGTATACTTGTTAAGTGAAAACTTGTTTCCTGTACACAGACTCTGCAATATCACAATATGGCCGCTAATCCCACAGTATCCCCATCATCAGTTCTTGTTTCTGGAGCAACAACCGAGTCTGAGTCCCGCGGCCTTGCTGAAAGTAGAATAAAACTTGTGATCACATTACTCTTTCAATGACTATCTCCAAAAAAATATAACCTTATACTACAAGACATGCTGGCTAGTATATCTCCTATTCTTGCTCTTGAAACTATATTAGAAAGCAGATTGCTCAACATAAAAGCAATAAAGTGATACGAACAAGAGCCTAGATGCTCTTGGAAGGGACTAGAGGGATAAATAGATTAGGCAATTATAATCCATCGAGAGGGCTCACTTGTGACATTTGTTATTATATTTACACTTTTCTGAGCAGCGAGTGCCTTCAACTGGTTTCCAGTAGCTAACAAAAGCAAGCTTCTCATATGTTGTCTTTGTTCCTTTGGACTAGATGTCTTTCCTAAAGCTTCTTCGAAAGCAGCCAAATCTTGGGGTGTAATACAAGGGAGAGAGAGTAGAACCTGAGAGATAAAGACATTCTAGAGTCAGTTATTTGGAAACTTGAATCAGATGAAAATTTTCGTTCAAACCTAGCTTGCGCCAAAACTTGATTAACTACATGGCATAAGAATTTACCTGTCTTGCGGCTACATCTCTGTCACAAAGATACATGAAGATTTCTCGACAGAGACCAACCAGATCTGCACTGATAAAAGCATTTGACTCGAGTGCCAAACCCTTGATAATTGCTGAAAAGAGATCTTTAGAAACAAAATGACGGAGTTGAATATGATTTGTTGTTATTGCCAAAAGAACCACAGTGGAGCAGAAGGAAGAAACTTTTGTGACAGCTTCACCATCGGTCCATGTGAAGGCTTCTAAACAAATCTGTAAAGCTGGAAGAGCCAAGCTTTGGTGCTTCAAAATATATCTGTGTACCAATTAAACTGGGAAATGTTACACCTCAAAAAGAAAAGCAACTAAAAACATTTCCAGATATTAACAGGCATTGCTAATTTATTGTACGCATACCCAACCATCGACTTTGGTGCAAATGAATCCAAATCCTTTAAGGAACCAATGTCCATTCGGTTCGCATGCCCTGATTGTTCTAGAGAAGGAAGTCCAGTATTCAATGCTGGCGAAGCTATTGTTGAGAGGAGTAAACATATCTCACGAGTTAGATCTCGAAGCAGTCTCTCCTCCATTACTTCCACCTTCAAATCTGATCCCGCAAGAATGCCATTTAAATCTGGAACCTTTGCCTTACCTTCGTACAGAAGACTGGACCAAGAGAAGCTAAGAGCTTGTTGCACATGCAAGAACAATGGAGATAGGAGCTTTTCCAGCCAAATGTCCCACATTTCCGGTGGACAAGATTTTACCAAATGTATCAGAATTGAATGAACAAGCTGTTTTATGTGCCTGAAGTCCATTGACTGTATGTTTTCCATAAGTGCCATGCTAACAGACTGACTATCCAGACATTTAAAAAATGTATCCCCAATAGTTGTAGAGAGACCTAAGACATTGTACCTAGAATTATGGAATGAGGATTATGCTCAAGATGACAAGTAACAATAGCCATTGCATTAAAGGACAAGCTTGTAAACATCAAACCAGCTGCAAGCACACGTACAAGTACATATACCGAGAGTCGTAAGAAACATGACTAATTAACAGAAAAGGTAATTATTTTACAACAATGATATCCATTTTGAAAGCTTCACTTCACAAAAACACATGATTTCAGAATCCCTGTGGAAAGAGGAATTCAGCTAACATAGTTCATCTATGACAAGCAAGTTAGACCTACCAAAATAATGAGAATTAATAGAGACTCCAGAATAAAAACAGCTGTATCCTTGATCAAAATCAGTTTTCTTCTGGTAGCAATAATTCCAAGGAAAAGAATATGATAAACAACACTAGAAAATTCACATCATAAAGTTAAAATCACTGCAGAAGCAGCCATATTTACCCGCTGTCTCGAAGACCTTTTAACCAATTTCGAATATCAGATTCACTTGTTTCTACATGCCCTTCCTTAGTCAAGTCAATTTGAGATCCATCTGCAAAAGTTAAACCACTCTTTGACATTTTAGGATTTCCTTCCCCAAGAAAGCTATATCGCTCAACATCACTCATGGTCATGGCAGCTTTAACCTCATCAGGAAGTGCTTGCATTATGGTTGGAGACCATAGCGAATGTATAGAACGGAGCAACTGAAAATTCACATGCAATGTCAACTTTGAACTACTTATTACTTTTAAAGCATAATACTGAGAAATAATACTACCAAAAGTACATACTTTCAGCAGAGGAGGCAGCATCCAGGACAAATGAGAAGCCATTGGATGCAAGGTACTTTCTGTAAAGCTGTGCTGTAGATTCATATTGCTCCTCTTAACTCCACTTCTCTTGAGTGCCTTCTCAAAGAATGTCACAATGTGAAAAAGGGACCACATAAATTTTGTGTCAGAGAACAAATGAACAACACCAAATGGTTCGGACAAATAATTAGTCTGCCACCCTGGCTGTGTCCACTGTTGACTCAAAGGTTCAAGCAACCAGGCCAACACTTCTTGCTGTTGTTGAATCCTGCATTAAGGAACTTGCGAGTATTGAAATTGGGTACTTCATAGAAATGAGAAAAAAAAAATCATATGGTCATTGTAAGCAAGAAATTACCCAGCAGTGGAAGCCATAACAAGAAATGCTTCACCCAGAAGATTATGTTCACTCCGACGTAAACAACCTTCCTTTTGCATATAAGCCATGGTGTCAGCTATACCCTACATTGAAACAGCAAGGAAATGTCAACTTCAGTTATTCCTATGCTTATAGGAACTTTGTTTGTGCAAGTGCTAAATGATCTGGACCATTGGTTAGATAAAGCTTATAATTACATGCATTAATCAATAAAAGAAACATATGTTGCTATTAACCAATTAAAAGAAGATGCTATGATTTCCAAGGAACGTTATTCAGTCTCTTTCTATGGACTGTGAATGTGGGCTGCAAACCTCAATAAATCATAATTGTTTAGTAGCTTAAGTACTCATCTGCAAGAGTTCATTAAATGTCAAAGGATATGCCAAAAGACTTTTTATCTCTCTCAGTTTAATGGAATAAATTCCTACATAGAAAATTTGCTCCATCTTTATCCCCTGATAGCTACAAAGTAAATTCATTCACCAGTTAGTCAATGCTTGATATGATTTTGTCAGCCAAGTGGAACAGAAATATAAACAAGAGAAGATGGACAGGTCACCTTCATGTGAGGCAGAATACTTTTATCAGCAGCTTTGGCTATTCGAATAAACGATGTACATATATGCAGCCTTGCAAGCCTTGCACTACTTGTTGAAGGATCCTGCCCAAATACAAGCATCATGTCTATTCTGGTCCATTAGAAGAAATGATAGCTGTGGGTGTAATAAGCAGTTAAACATTAAATAAAACCTCAACAGCAAAGGGAAGTGAAGTCAAGAGCTCAAATAGTTTGTTGATAACATTGCCAACTGCTTCTGGGAAGTACTTCAAAAAGGGACCCGATGCATCTAAATAGTGCCCAAGGACTTCCACAAGAGCCGGCTCAGTCCATTTCAAAGACAGAAGTTGCTGAAGTAAACCTTCAATTGGGAAAATCAGAGTTATTTTTAGTATGTTGTCATGTTAAGACCTAAAAGTTCAATTAACAAAAAACTATATATAAAATGTTGCTAAAGAGACCTTCAAATATCCTGCATAGTGCAATATGAACTTCAGAACTACCCCCAGCAAATTCACTTGATCCGTCAAAAATGGCATTCACGACATTTTCAAGGCCTACTTGCATGCTTTCCATCACAACCAAGTCCTGAAAGTTTGAACAGATATATCTTCATCATAGAAAAACATCTAATGAAACACAGTGAAGCTTGTATTGCAAGTGTACCAAGCATTCAAAGTTTGCAAGCCATAGATATGAGCAAATTTGATGAGAAGATTTCATAATGGCACCTTAACTGGTGTTGGAGAAGTCAATAGACTCTGGATGACCGATAGAATTCTTTCAGAAACTTTAGCAGCAGCTATAAGGGGCTTAAATGAAGCAATAAACCTTATGAGCTCAGACTGCATTAAAAGGTATTGCACAAAAAAAAAAAGAGTTAATTCGAAGAAAAAGAAAGAAAGATGGACAGGGAAACCATACAACCTTGCAACAAAAGTAACAAGTAGAGACAAATATTAAGTTACCCCAGAGAGCCCCTACTGAACCACTAGAAAACAATCAACAAAATAAGGAATTGTCTTAATCCATAGAGAAGAAGCAAAACAAAGTTTACTGTCAAATATAGTATTGTTCTAAGCCATAGAGAAGTAGAACAAGTTTACTATGAGGTATAGCATACCAGCTTGGAACGATACTGGCCAAAATCACCCTTTCCTTCAAAATCTTCACTCCATAATTCCAACGCCACCGAAGGAGAAGTCTCAGTTGATAATTTTTCCTTCTTAAGCAAGCGGTGGAAAGAAACATCCAAAATTGAACCACAAATATCATCATTTATAATATTCAAGATTTTTGCTTTTTCATTGTCAATCTGTCTGGAAGCAGATCCCTCTCCACTTGTATGCACTGTAACCTTTGACTTTGACAGTAAATCTCTCATTAGCGCCTAATAAGACAATAAATATGAAAGACATTCATAAGGATCCTTGTGGCTGAAGCTTAACTCTTAATATATAACAAGAAACGCAAAAATTTGGACATACCACCCAAAAGTGAAGAGATTGATAATGAAGTGCTAACTTAAAATGTTGAAAGAAGCCCAGCATCTGAAATAGTTCAGAGTTCATTCAAAAAGTCACTATATTATTATGAAACCGTTTAATTTTGAACAGTAAAGGAAGTGTTATTACCTGATGCAAATAAAGAGAAAGCATATTACTGTCAACAGAAATGCACTGCAAGTTAGAAGAGCCCAAAGAGACCATACTCTCACATATGAATTCTGCAAACTCAGATTCACTCTCATCTATAGCCCTCCCTGCATTTTGCCCAGATTTGTACAATATTTCTCTGGAGACATTCATCAAGATCTGAAAGATACTACTCATGACTGAGTCAAATTCAGAAGCAGAGGCATCCGTAGGTCTCTTCCTGCAAATGACCAATTCACAAATTACACTAATAATGAGAAATATTGTCATAAGAAATGTCGGCGAGTAAGACAATAAACATATTATCTTACCTTGGGGAGACAAGTTTGAAAAACTCACAAGCATGAAGACGGAAGTCAGGAGATGAAAGTAAGAAACCGCACCTGCATAAACAGGGATAAAATAAAGTACCTGAAAGTAAATGTATACTAAACCCCTAATTTTTAGAGTCCAATTATGTTATCATACCCATGGATTATCCCATATTTAGCTAGATCAGGAACAGGGGCCCACTCAGCATATGAATTAACAGCATTTAAAATAGCTGTCACAGCAGCTGCATGCTGTCTTGCAATGTTTACTTGCTGCATACCTACTTCGTTTACAGCAGCTCCAAAGTGTCTTTCCAGTAACTGCCAAAGTTAAGGCCTCAGAATAGTTTCAGGAAAAAAAAAGGATGAAGAAAGGAATATTGGAGGAAAATTCCAAGAAATACGCTGTATAATAGAGGTAAAATTTCTGGCAACGACTGAGTAAGCCCCCGTAACAATAGCCTTCGCCTATCACCTGAAAATAAATGCATGATAAAGATGAGAAACAGAATATAACTGGCAGTAAAAGATTCGTCGGCAACTTCTTGCAGGCTACAAGAGTCCCACAAAAATTGCAAAGTTCAACTTAGATGAGAACCTTTGAATTTCTAACTTAAACCTTCAACATGTCAACATACACAAATAATTCTTAGCTGTGGCTCTGAAAAGAAAATTTTTAGCATTGCGTTCGACTCAAAGCTTATGATATTCAGTTCCGTGCTGAGACATCCAATGCTCACCCAACATACACAATGCAAACTGAGAATAAGTACACTAAGGCCAGTTCGTATACCTTCCAGATCTTCATTGTGAACGGTGATATCTTCAGGAAGCCACCTCAGCATCATTGCAACCAACTCAGCCTAATTCAAGAAAGAAAAATCAAGGGCAAGATAACAATCCATATTCAACCCTTCTGTATAATCAAGAAAAAGATAAAGTTGCAAAATCATTGAACTTACTTGCATGGCACCACTGTTGGATAAGGAAACTAAAGATGGAAGCAGTTGTTGCCACAACTCTACACCTTCTATCCTAACAATCTATTTAAAAGAAAACAGGTAGGTACCAAATTGATTAAGCACAAAGACAACATCAAGAACAATATGGTATTGTTAAGAACCTCAGCAACAAGGGCAGCTGTCTGACTCTTCAGTGCCCATTCTTCAGAAGTGTTAGCAATCTCAGACATTAACTCTACAGAAACATTTGCAAAGTTCCTCCGTTCTACCGGGCTTAATTCTTCCCATCGCAAGCGGACCAAATGCTGCAAGAAAGAACATATCTTTAAGGCATGCAGCCATAAGACTGTCAAATAGCAGAATATATCAAAAGGATAAAAATTATGTCTATGGAAAACCCCACCATAGTATCATGTACAGTATCAAGTTAAAAGCATTGATTAAACATTGTTTCAGTGATGCAGACATTTCCTAAATCATAAGATTTGTCAAACAAGGCTAAGTATGAGGAGCATATAGCCATGAAATACCAAAAGCAACTCAATAACCATCAGTTGTTGCCCTTCGTTATTGTAAGGAAACCATTCAACCCAAAGACTTAAGCTGATGAGAGAGGCCAATTAAACGGATTACATATTATTGTAACACGTCCCCTCACACGCAATTGTGAACAACACAATATATGACAAATCCACCAACAAAAACAACAATATAAATTCAGGAGAAATGTGGGTTGTGCAATTTGAACTTGAGACCTCTTGGTCACAAAAGGCTTTGATAACATGTAAAGAAATCATTCAATCCAAGCCCATTAAATGGATAATAGATTAGTTTATTAGTAAAAATTTACAAAAATTTAATCAAGAGTAATCACAGCTCAGAAGTTTCTCAAGCAACATCATGAAAATTACAAAATTGAAGACTTAAAAGCATGCCCACATTACTGTGAAATTCATTCTCAAATCCTATTTACTTCATCAGCAACTGAACTAAAAGGAAAGCATTTCACATGCAATTGGGACAGTTTACAGCTACTTGACAAAATATTTGATAAGCAAAGGAAGTTTGTAAATGAAGGCATCATATCAACCAAACAACACAATTTGACAATGGCAAACTTAGATATCAACTATTGCCATGTCAACGTCATAAAAGCAGATATGATCAACTCCCTAAAAGGACAACCATTCAATTGCCTGCACCATTTTTGTTTTGGCAGCATCTGTGATAAGACAACTAAAGACTGTCAAAAGGTGTTTCTTTTTCAAGTAATTATTGCTCAAGGATCAAATTTTTCTATAGCCATGTACACTACACTATCATCACTAAGTCATCCTAACACTATGTCTCTAGCCAATTAACGACTTTCAAAAGAAGTTCATTTTTAAGTTAATCTTGCTCGAGGATCAAAAATTTTTCTCTAGCCACATACACTATCACTATGATCGCTAAGTCATCTTATCAAAAGGCATTAAAAAATCGCACACTAAGCTAAAAGGCATATGAGTTCAAACCTGCAGCATTTTGAAAGCATGCAACCGAATTTCGGAAGACCAATTGCTTTTGACAAGAAGAAACGATGTGGTAGCCAAAGCTCGCACATCTCCAGTTTTGACCTGTAGGTTTCCACAAAAATAGGTATATATATATATACATATGTTAAGCAATATAATAGCACCAGGTATGAGCAAGGGAATTTCATTAAATAAAATATAGCTAATAGTTTCATATAGAAGCAAGTTTCAAGATACATCCCTTCAAGACAAGAACAAAAGCAGATTTTAAGCCACTACTTCTCAGGGTTTGTTGACCCGAAGACAAGCAATGGCGTGAAAGTTAATCGATTGTTGGCATTATGTCAAGTTTTTCTAAGCCCCAAAATAGCCTCTTGAAAACTCATATGCAATTTCTGGTGAACTTGGTGCAGCATAAAAAAACCAGAATCCCAGTAGACGTAATTCTTTTGATAAAGCCTGTATCTCAACTTAGCTCTGATCCAATGACTCTAAATTCTTGATGACTAAATATAACAACTAGAAAAAACAACGGTGAAAAATAAACCTTGTTGCTAAAGCCTCAGAAATCGATTTTAGTTTTGATGTAATACAATTTTCAGCAATATAAACAGCGACCCCTTAAACCCCTTTTTTCCAAAACCCCTTAAACCCAAATCAAAGGATTCATAATTTACACAAAAAGATGGAAACTTTACTACATTCAAACAGTTCGCATCACTCAAAATTCAAATTTCTGTCAATAAACCGATGGAACGAAACACAAAAGCACCAATCGGAAACAAACAAATAAACAGGTCAATAGCCACAGAGAAGAAGGGAGAGTTGAGAGCAGAATAGTACAGAGTCTAGGAAAGAGACTGCTGCTTTGCGAGTATCAGGGCTTGAGCTCCAGTCAAGAGCCGTCAAGATAGCTCGAGCCACATTGTTTGCTATGTTATTGGTGTTACTCTCGTCCATACCCACCAATAAAGATTCCTTTAATCAGCTTTTGATGGGTTTTGAGAGAGATGGGGAACCTAGATAAGTTAATGATCAACAGTTTCCAATTATGCAACAAGAGCTATTAGAGTTTGGTATAGAAGAGAACAGAAAGAAAGGCAAAGAAACTTCAGGAGCTTTGTTAGTATGGAGCAACTTATGTTGGAAGGCTTACTATACGTCCTTCTCTTTTGAGTGAGGTTTACAATGACAAGCTTCTGTATTGCTTCATCACAATGTTCTTTTTCTGTAATCTTGTTTTTATGCCTTTTTTTTTATATTAAAACCCTTTACGCTTTTGCAATTTTTTCTCGAGTTTTGATATTCCTAAACCCTCTCAGTTTGCGCACATAACCAATTCCTAACCGTTTCAAACTTTGACATATATTTTTCCACACCAGAAAACACTACATTACCTGGCATGAAATATATAGAAATTTATCCATATACGTGTGTACCCATTTTCTAAATATTTTAACAATTAAATTCTCTTTCTTGTTTTCTTATTAATTTATTTTTCTAAAATACTTTCACAAGTCTTATTGTCCTTATGCGGCTCTCTTTAGCATATACACTCTGACAAAATTAAAGAGTACTCTACAACATATAAATATGTAAAGTTTAAAAGTATATTTTTATTATTAAAGAGATTATCTTAAGCTCTTCATTGTGAATTAATTGAAGAATCTAATGGGTTATATTAATTCTTAACATTAAGATTAAGAGAACAATTTAAAAAAACTATCTCTTTTTTTGTAATACGTAATATAGACTTTATTATGTACTCAAGACCAACATAAGATGATTAAAAACAAAGGTAATGTGAAATACCTTATTTTGATTCCATTTCTGATTCTGATGTCGATTCTAAACTTCAAACATCTTCGAATCTCTCGGGACTTTTAGGGAAAGTATTTCCCGACACGTAGTTTAGGTCTTTCTATAGTTTTCTCAATATATAAGCTCCCCTAATGGGTCAGGTATTCCTTATGTTTACGATTGATATGAACAATTACAGGAGATCTTAACCTATATATAACTTCCATATCGGACTTCTTCATCATAAGACTCATATGAACTAGGTCCACACTAAAAAATACGATTAATGTTATCCAACTATATGGAAAAGGATAAAATTATCCAACAATCTCCCATTTGGATAAGCATTAATTGTAGTTTTGACTCTAGTTTAAAAATAATTTTAAAACTCAGTTAAGCTATACTATTGTAACAGTCGATTAAGTTTTAAAAACAAAAAATTTAATCCAATGATAATGAAAATCCATTATTCTATCTTGCAAGGCTTGTGATACCAAAAAATATCAGATGCATATGTCATGTGTGACACATATCCAATACAATCACGTATATTTAATACCTCACTAACATGAATGAAAAAATGGAGTGTGGCAAACTACAATGATACATTTATGATCTAAATTATATCATCTTTGTTTGTAAGTCTCGATTTCTCCAACTTTATGCTAAACCGCATATGCTAAACTGCATTAGAGAAGTCCTGTTTTCTTTCATCGAATGCTAAACCACATTAAAGAAAACATTTATTTTCTCCAACTGAATGCTTTACATTAGAGAACCTTTATGGGATTAAAAGCTTATATCCCCTATGTCATGTCAAACTTCATAGATATCTATACTAAAATTATATGTGTCTAAATGATATAGGCATAAGATCAATCTGTATATATGCACATTGACCTTTAAATGCTCAAGATCGACACAAATCTTAAGACTTTCATATGTATTATGAAAATGTATGATAACATGTATTACTAAGGATAAACGATGATCATCTTTGTTGATGAACCATCACACTATCATAATATGTCAAAATGTACAAATGTAAATGGAGCAGATATAACGATCCCCAAACTAACAGTGTCTAAAGACATCAAGACACCCATACTTTATACTTGTGTCACAAACATAAGTGGGTGAAGTCTTTTAGTTTAAGGATCGACTAACTTGTCCTCAATCTTTAAATGCTCCAAACCTTTATGTCACCTTTTCGTATCAACACTTTTATGCCAAATAATTGACCTTTAAATGCTAAGATCCTGTGATATTCTTTATTATTATTAAACAACACTGCAAGAAGATTACCACAGTACAACCAAATGGGTTTGGCAATTGAATCAACCACAGACAACTCAAAAATCAAGTTTTTAAGCTAAATCGTCATAGCATGCATTTTGCATGCATAGTCTAGGAAGTTACCTGTGTTTTTTTGACACACTTCTATGACATTGTACCAGCTGCAAACTTAAAACTATAACCTTAAGTGGACTTTCAATCGTCCAGATACATAGCTAAAATCTGAATCTGAATTCCCTACGAGATTTAGTCTATTGAATTTTCATATAATCCTTGATTCCCTTCAGTATCTCAACACTTACTAGTACATGACCGAGCATACATTGGGTTATCAACTGTACTAGATTACGGAACATTCCTAATAACCTCTCTTTTTACTTTATTCTTTAGGTGTTGTACCAAAGATTATTCTCATTATGAGAAATAGGTGTTACGACAGGTTTGTTATTAATTGTATTAAACCTTTGTAACACATACTCAATGTAAGCTTTCTATGAGAGGTCTAATGACTGTTGAGTTATGTCTGGATAAATCTGAATACCTAGGATAGAAGATGCTATACTAAGGTACTTTATGTCAAGGTTCTTGACCAAAGTTGCTTAACCTCATACAACATGGTCAAGTAATTTGACGTGGGCAATATATCATCCACATGCATTAATAGGAAGATAAATTTGCTCCCCTTGACCTCATAGTACAAGCATCCTTTTAGCTTTATTTTCCATGAAGCCGAAAGAGGTCACAACATCATCAATTGTAAGGTTCATTTTTAGGAGGTTTGATATAAACTACATAATGATCTGCATAACACGCAAATCATGTCAGTTCCATTTAGATCCTGAAATCTTTCAGGTTATACCATATAAACCACTTCATAAAGGTCTTTATTCAAGAAAGTGGTTTTGACAACCATCTGATGTAACTCTATATCATCATAACCTACAATTGCCTTAATCACTCAAAATGTATCCTACGAGGATACGAGAGAAAAGGTAACATAAAGTCAACCTTTCTCTTTGAGTGAGCCATTAGACAACTAAGCGAGCCCATAAACTGCTAAACTTTATCCTGAAATCCTTTAGATCTTAAAACTTCATTTATAACTGACGAGTTTGCTGTTCCAATGCAAACCAACTAGCTCCCAGATCTTATTATGCTTTATGGCTTGCATCTCATTATTCATCACATCCCACAACACATTCGCATTGAGTCCAAAAATAGCTTTTGTAAAAGTAACTAGATCCGTAACATGTCTAATAACATAGTCTAGTACACTTGATAGACTATGTAATCAGATGGGATAGCAGGTCATCTCACTCTAGTAGATTTACTTAACTGTATTAGATCATGTACCTTCAGGAACCTCTGTGTCTACAAGCATGGGTTCTTGTTCCTATACAAGCATGGTACAAAGACATAGATCCACCGAATCTAACTGTACAAGTAATGGATACGTGATAACTGTAGTATCTGCCCTACTATCATCTGAAGGGTCAAAGGGCCTAGCATCTTCATATACATGGTATTCCAATAACTTAGTTATTTGCGATTCCACTATTCTGGTTCTTTCTTCTCTATAGTAAAAGCTGTAGCCTTAACGTGGTCAAGATATCTTTACTAAATTGCAATAAGCTGAACAAGCATGCAATCTTTCTTTGTAAGGATTATATTACCTCAGTATGGTAGCCTGATACACAAATGTGTGCAAGGCTAGGTTTTTCAACTTTTAGATAATTAGGTAGATTAGTCATGTTCTACATTGACTTCTTCAAGTCCTTTAGAACTTATGTCTTTCGGCAACATACCATTTTGCTCAAAACTATTCGGCATAGTGAATTAAGTCACTATTCTAATTGATTTCAAATATCTGGCAAATGAACCTTTTAAAGTCCTGAAACACCATGTATGCCATGATATTCTCCTCCACAGTCAAATCTAACGATCTTGATGAATTTTTACAATTGGTTCTTAACCTCCAGTCTTTAAGCAAGAATACATAACCGTGATAGGAATAATCATCAACAAATGTCAGAATATTTTCATAATTGCACAATACAATTATATAAGGTCTACCGATAACTTTATGTATCAAAATCAACAAGTCAGAAGCATGAGTTGATCTCAGTATCCTTATTAGTCAACTTACCCCTACAATAGTCCCAGATCATCATAATCTAGAATTGAGAAATGTTTTCCTTGATCTATCTCTCAACCCTGGCTTTGGAAATGTAGCTTAAACTGTTATACCACACCAAGTATGACTTCTCGTTCATCAAGGTCCTTCATTTCATAACTTGTTTAGCAAGATACGAAGAAGAATTTATCTAATTCGGGGTAAGACACATTCTATACAAACCATATGATAAGAAAGTTGTACCATTATGTTTTGCATTAAACAACAACTGTACAACAGAAGTATTAAATGCAAAACATCAACCTTCTTTGTCCAAAATTGATCAAAAGATCGCATATAAAAATTTTATGTGTAAAATCTAAATGAACCCTACAATAAAGTTTAGTATATACATCCCCTATACATTTTACTTCCACCTCTTTATTATTGTGAACCATCAGTTTCTCCTTCCTTCTTCCTTTATTTGGCTTTATCCTCAATATGAACTACTGCATTGTGGAAGCACCTTGATCAGATATTCCACTAAATAGCCACCATATAGTTAATGTGACTATCGCAAATTAGATTCATAAATTGACAAGACAAAAGGTAACCTGATGGTCTCAGTCTTTCCTTTAAACCTCATACTACTTGTTTCTTTATGTCCCTAGGACCTTCACCAGCAATGATTTGACCAACATCAGTATGTGGAGAAGATTTTAACTTTCTACCTTTGAACTTAACAAACTTCATCTTTGTCTTCCCTTAAGCTGCTTCGAGGGTTGTCGGAGCAATAAACTTAAGTATCTCCTCTTCAGCAACGCAATGAGCTATTAAAGCATTGAAGTCCCAACATCTTCAATCTATTGTGAAAATGAATCATTCTCGATATGCACTTCTTTACTCCCATTTTCTCCTATATACTTTATGGAAAATAAATCTTTCATTAAGGCACTTGTCTCAATACTAGATGGGACTTTATACCTTTGAAAGACACTATCAAGAAACTCCTTCGCTATGTCTGTGTCCTGAAGTCCACCTTGTAGATGGTTAGGAATGGATCTCTTAATGGTTATCAGATATAATCTGTTAGATCGATCTCAGGCTTTATAGGCTGCTTAATAAGTGTTCAAACTTATAAATGTATATGGAGATGGCATACACATTTGTATGATCATATTATCCAAAGCTATCTCCATAGCATTTAATACATCTTCTGTCCACTTCTTTGAATTGAAACCAAATAGGGTTTCAATGGTGACACTAATTTTGTTGACTGAAAAGGTGACTTCAAGATAGCAATCTTTAAACCAGCACAAATGTAAGATAACAACGATACTAAAGCCATGGAATAGTATCTTTACTGAAAATCCGATCACACGTATTATAAACACCTTTGGGATGAGTATATAATATATGCAATTAGACTTTCACACATAAAAGCGATCAAAGTACAAATTATCAACTTTTATGACACTACCATCTTTGGGTGAATAGATCACTTGAGCAACAACTTTCCTCCATCTAATGCCTTTATGCACATTTCAAAATATTATGTAAGGCTAACACCTTTGGACAGAATAACCAAACATAAAATCAAAGACATCCCCCAACATACAAGTAGAATAATTCAAAATAATGACTTGAAAGGTCACTTTGGTGACTACATTCTCATCAACACTCAAAAAGTCCACAAACACAAGAGATACATCTTTATGTTATTCTCACATTCTTTATGGGCATATGGCATGTGACAATGTAACATCAAAAAATGCAAAAAAAACCGAATGCATAATCTTATTGTCACACACTCATGCTGAAGACATTTTTCGAAAAATTTATTTGAGACTTTCGTAAAAGAAAAATCTCAAATAGAGTAACTATCGTGCATCACCGAATACTGAACTAACTTCCCAAGACATCAAAACCTGATAAGTGCATATTTGTCTAGTTTTGTTGTTTTAATTATTCCTTTTTATTCCTCTTGTTGATTCAATTGTTGGGAC
>JANZLD010000093.1:0-13182 GCA_026413575.1 Erythroxylum carthagenense | reverse complement strand
TTTTACCCTCTTTAATGATTGAATTGATTTTTGCACCCTTCATGAAACTTGTAGAGCATCTTTTTATCTTTCCAATGAGGTAAAATGTGTCATCTTTATACTTGTGTGCTAAAAGATATGAATTCTCAAATTTATGGCATTGTGTAGGGAAATTGACATTTTTAATAGCAGCGACTTTGAAGCAATTTATCACACTCTTAATGGCTAAATTCGTTTTTGAATCCTTCTAGGAAGTTATAGAGCTTCCTTTTATCTTTCTATTGACACTAAATTTGCAAGATTTGATTTCGGGATGAAAAGTTAGACCTGTTCAAAACTAGAAGGTCATTTCAGTTTTTGAAAAAAAAAATTTAAAGATATTTTGTTCCTCGCACTCAGCAACTGACTGCGAGGATTCCTCGCACCCTCGCACTCAGCAGCACGCACTCTGCTGAGTACGAGGAATCCTCGCACTCAGCAGAGTGCGACATTGTTGGAAAATAATAATAATAATAATTATTATTATTTGAAAATATTAATTTTTGATTTTTTTAAAAAAATATGATAAATAAAACCCTTCTTCTTATTTTCTTTGTCTTTCCTCCGTTTGACCTCCGATTTTCACGATTTTTGAAGCATTAAGTTTCTAAAAAAGTTTTATACCCCTTTTTAGTAAAATGAGAGTGTCGGGATTTGAGTTGGAATTTACGGATGATATTAAAGAGAGTTAAGTACGTGACGGTTTTGAATGAAATTCCGTTTTTGGGCGTTTTTGTGAGCTATAGAGATCCGATTGAGGCAATTTCTAATTCTAATTGACCTAGAGACATGGAATTTCATTTTAGCTTAAGATTTGGATTTAGTAATGGGCCCTAAGTAGAGTCAATTTTATTGGAGGATAATTAGGGTGAATTTATCGAGTTTTGTTCGGATGACGTTAAATTAAGTTCAATTTGAAGTTTCTTCTGTGATGAGGAATCCCTCCCTCGTGAGATGCACGTCCAGATGTCACGTAGGACGTCGGGCACGCGACTCGCCGGGGAGGGGTTCCAACACATAATATCCACAACATCCCCAAAAATCAAATAACCTATGACAAACAAGCTAAAAGAGAAAGAAATTAAAATAAACCGTACGGGGTGGCTCCTCCTCTTCTTTGCTCGAATATGGAAAATCTAGATAACGGGGTGCTCTTTTACCAATCAGGACTGAAACCTTGAATCTCCACCTATCTCTAGGCTCTAGTTCTATCTTTTGACTCTCGGAAGCAAGTATTATCACTCTGTGACGGCTCTCGAAATTCTCTTCTTTTTAAAGTCATAAAAACCTACAAAAATAAAAGAAACTTGTGTGTCCCTTCACCTTCCAATTCCCATAATCGTAGGTTATCTTGTCAGAAACTTCCTCTATATATTTCCCACGATCGTCGGAAACATGCCCTTTCCTACAGTGGTGGGTTTTGGTTCTTCAGTAGCTCCACTTCTTTTCTCTTCTCTTGGTCTCTAACTCAATCACAAAGGTGTCCACCCTCCATTCCTACAACCAAATGATCAATTCTTACCCTAAACCAATATCAAACATGAAAGAACAATCATGAAGATCAAACTAAACAAAAACACACAAAACAAGTCCTAAAATTCAATAATATAAACCTATTACGCAAGAATCACACGCCAAATACTTAGAAAAACACACACTAATGCACAAATATCAGTCATCTACCTCTGGAGACCCTAAATTAGCAGATTTTAGAAGCTCATCGTACCAACTCATTTAAAAGGTTCGACCTATAGGAACCCATTTACGAGCAGAGTAGCTAGGCTTTCATGGGTAAATAATCTGAATTTTTGATTTCTCTAGCTCCCCATTTTTTCTAAGCTGTATAATAGGAAGACAATTTGGAAGAGTGGTGTTCTTCAAAATTTCTATACAAACTTTTGCGTTCCATATTCTTTCCATAGAGGTTGTTTGCAAATCCATAAATACCGGCTTCCTCAAAGCACTAGCCATAAAACTTAACCCTTACACTGTCACAAACTCTAATGGTACTTTGTGAAAGTGAACCCACATGGGGAGAACATGAAACTTCCCTTTGTCTATTTCCATTCCCAGCTTCCATTTTTGTATAAATAGTGGTTGCTCTCCGAAATGCCTTGGTCCCTGTTCCACAATCTCATCCAAGAAAGACTCATCAGAATATTTTTTAAAAAATGTACCATCGTCGAATAACAACAAATTTTGCAACCCTTTCTTACTCCATCTGGACATAGCCCAGGCATTCACCGTAGGCAAGGTTGGCCTTTTAGACAAGAAAAGCCCAACCAAGGATGTCGACCATACCTTAACACACCATCCTTCATAACATTTTTGTAGTGATCAAGGGAGCCCTTGTTGTGTTGAGTTCTTAGCTTATTTCACCATACTCCTTCACCTCGTGTTTGCATTAGAGTTTTCCAAGTTGCGTCTATTGCTGCTATTTTCTTATTAGCCAAAGATTCAAGCAACGCTTCTCTTGAGCGAATTGGAAAGTCCACTTTCAAGAGAGAGATTGAACCTAACTCCACGGGCTCTTGGATGGTTAGAAGGAGACCCTCTGGCGAGGCTAGAACCTCAACCATCATGAAAAGTCAGTGGAGACGTAGCATTCATGAGAAAAAGAGTGGCCTAAAAAGGTAAAGTATGGGTAGGAAGGTAATTTGAGAAGAGAGAGGCCAGAGCAAAAGTGTGAAGGAGTAGAAGAACACCTTAGATTAGTCTAAACATCTATATGGTGTCTTTACTAATGCATCATGTGGGATATGAGTAATTCTTTTTAAAGTTTTTATATTATTGATTTTTTTTAAAATAAATAATTTCATTAAAATTTCTTAAAGGAGACGAATAGTACATAAGCAACTAGTAATGTGCATAACAATTTAAAATAGCTCATTCTAAGTAAATGGCTAAAAGAATAATGTGCATAGGACATTTCAGGGAGGACTAACAAAGCATATAATGTATTTCCAATGGCAATCTTAAACACCAATAAGTCTCTTTTTCTCATATTATGGTTTTGAGGAATTCAATTAATTAGATCATATAATCTAGAGGTTGAAGATGGCATGTCGCAAAGTAATTGAATTTGGTTTCAAAAACAAAATGAAACTATGAAACATAACACACAAATAGGATTAGAATTAATGAAGTGCATTCTGTCCATTGTGCTTATCTTGTTGTTAAGCACAATGAGCCACATAAGGATTGATATGCTAGGCCTAAGAGTTTTGTGCCAGATGATAGGAGACCAACTCATTTAGGGTTGTTTAGATTCTGTCACTTCCTAAATCTAGAAATGTTAAAGGAGTTTGGAATCATCTTGAGAAATTGGAAAACATCCTCCTTCTGTAGCTCAGGTTGATAACTAGGAGTAAGATACTACAATTCAACTGGAATGTTCCATTGTCACTTGAAAAGGATAGAGCTAACCTTTGTACTGATAGGGAATGCACTCCATATTTGGAGAGCTTGAGGATATCTTATTAGTGGTCCCTTACCAATCTAGTTGTCAAACCATAAGTGTGTCTTTTCTCCATTATCCACCCTACAGTTCACCAGAGGTTTTAATATAGGTCTTAACTTCAAAAGTTGGATCAATGACCAAAAGAAGGATGACTTAATCAAAATAGCCCAAAGACTATTTCCTTTCAAGATATAGGTATGAAACCACCAAATCCAAAGAGACTTCTTTTCCAAAAGGATATTCCATAGATTTTTAATAAGGGATAAGGTATTAAGTGAGGCAATAGGAATCAGTCCCAATCCCCCTTTTGCTTTACTCTTACAAACTTCAGACCATTTAACCTTAGAAAAATGTTAATCCGAATTTAAATTCCCTCAGAGAAATCTTCTAAAAAGCTTCTCTACAGATTGAAGGACACCTTTAGCTAATGAGATATTAGCGAACCAGTAAATTTGAAGGGAGTTAAGTATCGATTTGATAAGTTGTAGCCTCCCCCCAAAAGAAAGTATCTTATTAGTCCACATTCCCAATCTTCTTTAAATTTTATCAATCAAAGGGGAACATTTAGAAAATTGAATTCTTTTCGTAGTAATAGGAAGATCTAGGTAAGTTAGTGGTGCAGGTTTCCTCTTCATTCATGTTATTACAGAGATATTGTTCTCCATCAGATTAGCACTAGCCGTTAGAATGAACTGGCTCTTAGTGAGGTTTATTTCCAGCCCTGAAAGATCTTTGAAAATTGTCAAATTTTACATAAGCAATTCGATAGACTTTCTATGAGCCATAGAAAAGAACAATAAGTCATCCGTAAAACAAAGATTGAATAGCCCTACTCTAATGCATCTGTTATGATATCTGAAGTCTTTGTTTTTCCTACCTTATACTGAATCAACTAGGTTAAAAAGATAAGGAGAGATTGGATCTCCTTATCTCAATCCTCTTTCACTCTTAAAGATATTCATAGGTGAACCATTAATAAGGATAGAGTAAGTAGGAGTGGTAAAACAAGCCTCAACCCAATTGACAAACTCCCTTGGGAAATCCAATAGCCTTAAAGTCTGAAGAATAAATTCCCATTCCACATGACCAAACGCTTTCTTGAAAGCAACTTTAATGATACAATTAGGAGGACTGTTCTTCCTTAAACAACCTTGCATTAACTCTTGAACTATAGAGATGTTATCCCCAATTCTTCTACCATGAAGGAAAGCACTTATCCGAAATCAATGAATCCAACATTAAATTCAGCCTATTAGCTAAGATCTTTGAAATGACCTTGTAAATGAAATTTGTGCATGCAATAGGTCTGTAGTCATCCAAAGAAGAAGCACAATTAGATTTAGGAATCAAATAAATATAAGTATTGTTGGTCTCCCTTAGAATAACCCCCTTGAGAAAAACTCTAGAATATCACTTTTTACCATTGGACCAGTTTCTTGCCATGTTTTTTGATAAAAAAACCCATTGAATCCGTCAGGTCCAAGAGACTTGTTAGGGTGCAATTGGAAAACAACTTCCTCTATTTCCTTTTATTCCACTAGTTTAATGAGGGATAAAGCTTGCCGATGGGTTAACTTCTTCTAAATAAAGGAGCTAAGGGTGATAGTACTTATTTATCTAGAAGAGTCGTATAAACTTCCAAAGTATCTCACAAATTCTTTTACGAGATCATTCTACTGGGAAACTTCCTCCCCATTCAACAATTTAAGGGAACTGATTCTATTAGTGTTCCTTCTAGATAGGATAGAGTTGAAGAAGAACATAGTACACTTTTCACCTTCTTTTAGCCAGTTGATCTTCGCCCATTATTCCAATAGACTATCATGGTCTCTAGCTTTGGATAAGTAAGATATCAAGAGAGTCTTTTTTGAGTTTAGCAATGAAGGATATGCCGGGTCTAACTCTATCTCTTACAATAACTTCTGTAGATCCTCCTTTTCTTTTAAAATAGCTTCCTATGTTGAGGAGGATCTTCAACTTATTAGAGCTTTCATCTTCATTTTGATAGCCTTAAGCTTCTGATTACAAAAAAAACTATTTAGTTCCTTCCACCATAACCTCCATTCCCTTATTAAGAGCATTACTAAGCCCCTCATCATTTAGTAACAGATTGTTAAACCTGAAAGGACCTCTTCCTACATAGCGTTGGAGGAGGTTCTCTATCTTCGTAGGAGTGTGATCCAAAAATAAAGGATTAAGAAAAGAAGTTAAACTATTTGGGAATTAAGAAATCTACTCCTTGTTTAATAGTGTTTAATCCAATTTCTTCCTCAAAGCTCATCTCCCAAACTGCTTATTACTCTATGTGTAAAAGTGTCCCTGAGCCTTTAGGTCGAAACTTCAATTTTTTCTACACAATCACAAAAATTAGTTAAGAAGTTCCTCAAGATATAATTCCCATTAGCTTCAGTTCTGTATAGTGTAGCATTGAAATCACCATATAAGAGTCATGGACCATTTACAATCCTCTAAAAATCTAGTAAACTTTCCCATAAAAGTCTCCTTTGAAAATTATGATTAGCATTGTAGATAAAGGAAGCAGAAAACTCAAAATTTGTCTAAACGAGTTTACATTTTAGGTGAATAACTTGTATCTCCATAGTAGGAACTTGAACATCTAACAAATAAGGGTCATACCCGACAATAATTCTCCCATACCTATGAAATGAATTTCCACTTAGAGCCCATCTTATTCAACATCCTCATATTCTCTTCTTTAATTTTTGTTTTTTAAAAAAACAAAAATCTATAGATTTGTGCTAAAAACAAAATCCCTTAAAGTCGAAAGCTTTTTAGGGCAGTTAATCCCCCTCATATTCCATGCTATTATTTTCATTAGTCAATTACTTACTTTTAGGGCCCTTACCTTTGGTCCTATTGGATTTCCTATTTGTGGCTGTCAAAAATTCCCCAATGAGGTGATCATCCTCCTTATAATCTATCAACTTAGGCCAGTTACTTTCTGTATTGACCAAGCCATTAGAATTATCCTTAAGGTTCATGGAAGGTTCCTCCACCTTCCTATCTCTTCCCATATAAATAACATCAACTTCAGTGTGCTTCTCAATTGTTTACATTCCTTTATTAACATCAATCGTACCTTCCACACTATCTTCAACTACTGCCCTTTGCTCCTCATTTGATTAAGAGATATTAGATCTATCACTAGAATTAGCCAGCTGATCCTTTTCTAAGTACAAAACCCCATCCCCCATCAACTTTTCATAATCCCCCTTTTGGAAAAGTTTCCTAGTTGGTATCCATTTTTTCCCTTGAGAAGCAAGAGAAGACTTCCATTGGTATTGTACCGAAACATTATCTTCATAAAGCCCTCCATCAAGCCCCAATCTCATAATAGGAATATTTTCTAGTAAATCATTGAATATATCCATGTTAATGAATATTCTAGCAAATTCCAAGCTCTTCCTATTTGTTGTATTGTCATCTAAACATAGAGGTTTTCCTAGGATGCTAGCTATCATACTCAACCCTTTTGTAGTCTAGTATTCAAGGGGAACAGTATATAGATTACCCACATTGGAACCAAGCACTTCTCCTTATATTCAATTTCAAAACTCGGCTGTCATGGTTGTAGGAAAAGTGGGAAATTTACCACATGTCATGGCCCTTCTTCAAAAATCTTCGATGCTTGTCCTTTGGTAGCAATTGTAAACAATATATATATCTATCTTCTACTATAATAGGTTGGATAAACCCTTTACTTTTCCATGTTGTTTGTGCCCATCTTTGAATAACAGGGAAAGGTGGTCTTTTGTCCCAGAAGAATCCAATAAGTGAGTTCGCCCATGGCTTGACTCCTTCCTGTAGGGTCTCCATATCAGGAGCAATAATTGCTCTACCATCTTCATTCTTTGGAGGGAAAAAGTGAAGAGAAAGATCAGCAGTAGAGCCTCCCACCACTTTCTTCCAAGTTTTCCTCACCACTGGAGGAGATGAAGAAGAGCTAGGTAATGTTTGATAGTTTTATGGAAAGTTGTGTGTGTTGGCTAAAGAGGGTTGGGTGGATTGACGGGGTTGAGAGATTGAAACAAATGGGTTAATTGATGATGAGGAAGGTTGAGGCACTGGAGGGGTAGTGATAGAAGGTAGGGCTAGAGTTGAAGTAAGGGGTAAAGGAGGAAAATCCTCCGTAGGGGTGCTTTGTTTTATTATTGGAATGGGAGTCTGTATTTTCTGTTGAGAAAGCTAACACTGTCAGATTTCTAAACAGGGAAAAGTAGGGACTTTTATTGAAGGGAAACAGGCTGAAGGGGGCAAAAGGGAGGATGCTTTTAGTGAAGGGAAATAGGTTGAAGGGGGAAAAAGGGAGGATGAAATGACTAAAATAGCCTTGCCTTAAGATAGTGAAATGCGAAGAGTAGGAAGAAGAAGGAAGATAAGGTAAAGTAAAGAGGTGAGGCGATGAAGATTCAAAAGCAATGAAGGTTCAAAAGAGTGGAACAGTAGAGGACATAAAGAGTAACTTACAAAAGGATAAAGAGATTAGGATAGTAAGAATGATTGAATGGTCTATTTGATTGTTTTTATTTAAGAACCCATTGCTAGTATCCTCAATATAATCTATAATTGTTAAGTTGAAATTCGTTTATGACAACTAATGGTTTTGAATCATTAATGATAACATAACCTAGGTTAAATGACCCGAGCTTGTGTGATTGTTGCCTTGATTAATCTCCTAGGTTAAATGACCCGAACTTTTGTGTTTGTTGGGTTGGTTAATCTATTTTCTTAATACTTAATACCACTGTCTAATTAAATCCAGAGAGCTTGTTCTAGGTTGTTCAATAGCTAGATTTAATTAACAAGCTCTTCTTAATTAAACAAGGCCTAAGGGGAAAATGGGGTTAATAGAACTTATAGTTAACATATGATTAATAGTTGTAAAGAAAGTTATAAGAACAACATTTTAATGAAATATGTTCAATTCTGTGTAGGTCAAGATTGAACCGATGATTGGGTCCCTAACGAATTCATCACTTTCATCATTTTTAGGTTGATTGATTTAATTTGCTTTTGTTAGTTTAGGGTCATTTTAGTTTCTTATTTGAAAACAAACCAACCCCCTCTTAAACTTAAAACACCAATTCTTTTCATTTAAAAATCTTTACACACACTTTCTATAGGATCGACCTAGACTCACCACGACTATAGTTGTAGGTCTAGTTATTTTGAGTAATGTGTCTAGTTATTTTGAGTAGTGTTATGACACACTATGTCAATTTGGCATTCTTGTTAGGGGGTGTGGTGCTTTAGTTTTTGTTCTTGAGTTAACTGGTGTTTTGTACATAATTGTTTCTAATTAGTTTTTGCATTTATTTCTTAATCTTTTCATTTTTTGTTTAGTATTTGTGATTTAAAAAATTTATGGAAAGAAGTAATTTTTTCTATAACTCATATTCCTAATCTTATAACCATGTTTGAGTGATGAGACAAACTTTAGTTATGGATGGGATAATAAACCAAATTACTTCCATGATAGATTGTAGAATGCTTAACAATGTTCAGATAGATCAGAAGCTTCTTGTTATGAATTAGGTCCATCTCTAGAAGAACTAGTTAATGTTATTACTGCTAACCTTTACAATTGCAACAGGAGGAAAGACAATTTTGGTTTAGTTTCCAAGATTTGCAGTGGCAACAAAACTCAAGTACATTTCTAGAAGAATTAATTAATGTTGTTGCTGCTAATACTTTGCAATTACAACAGTCCCAGGAGGATATGATACAATTCCATCAAGATACAACATCTAAATTCCAAAACTTGGCAATCCAGGTAGGTTAGTTGGTAAAAGCTATCAACCACCTAACATCACAAAGTGAAGAGGTACAACTATCTCAACCTGAGGTGTACCCAAGGGACATTAGTGCAGAGGCCTTATAGAGTGAAAAGGAGCCTGAGAATATTGAGAATACTACTCAAGGTATTGCTTGTGTCGAATAAGTGGATGTTAGAGAAGTACTTTAAAGGCAATCACCTTTAGAACTTATTGTACAAATCATTTTATGATTAATAAAGGCATTTTTCATTGTTTCACTGTTCGTACATTTATGGATTCGATGTTGATCTAAAATTGATTTAATAAAGTCCTTGACACAAAAATAGCATGGAGAAAATCATAATGAGATCATGATAATTAGGTTCCTATCACGTGTAATTATGTTATTATTTAAACTTTCCCTAGTCATAGGATTAATAAGATGGGGTATCATTAATCCAGATAAACTAGCACATATTATGCTCCTTGATTGGATTAAGCAGTAGATCTCATAAGTTGTACACATGAGTTGTTTAGAATTAACATATGGATGCTTACTACATTTCCAAAAATGTGGATGCTTACTAAGGGTAATTGTTAGACCCTGAACTTTTCTTGGAAGTTAGAACTATTAAATGAGAAATTGTTAGTGATTAGTCATGAATAAAGAAAAAGGAGAATCCTTGAATTTGAAATGATATAAAAGATTAAGGGTAGTGAATGTAGTAAGTTGATGATGAGTGGGTATATGTGTGTATGTTCTATTATTAGTGTTCATGATCAATCATGGACTATAATTTGTTTACGGATGATATTGAGTTTAAATGGAAGTCGGGAGGAAGAATAGTGATTGAGTGTGAAAGTTGAAAATGCAAAAAAGTGACAGACCTAAATAGGTTGATTATAAATTTTGGGTTTTTGATGGTTTTTTACTAATCTTGTATATTTTGGAGTAGTATGATTTTATGGTGAATGAGTTGATTGAAATGGAGTAGAAAAACTATAAATAAAAATTTGAAATGTTGGTTTTTCAAAATTGGAAGTCTGAAAATTCTTAGAATGAATTGTAGGAGAGAGTTAAATTTTTTATCTGAAATTCCATGATTTTCTTTGCTGATCTAGGCAGAATTTGACAAACTCTTCTTCATGAAAGTTGTAGATGTTTCTTTTATCTTTCCATTGATATAAAATTTTCAAAATTTGGAGTTCTAGATCAAAAGTTATAGAGTTTTAAAGTTGAGATGTCGGTGAAAAAGAAGAAGTGGAAAAGCGCACGACGATGACTTTTAAGATTTTTAGGCCAAAAGCACCATCGTACAAAGTCAAGACGGTGACTTTGGAGTTAAAGAGAAATTTGCATCGTCGAGCAAATGCACAAACGATGATGCAATTTTCTCTTCAACTCCAAAGATCATGCATTTACACGACGATGCAAATTTCTCTTCAACTCCAAAGTCACCGTCTTGCTTTTACACGACATTTGGGATTTTGTCTTTTACTGAACAGTCTTGCTTCTTTTGACCATAAGCTCTTCTATAAACATCCAAATGACTTGATTCTTAAACCATTAGATTTTTAAGCCATTTTTCTACCTCTACACAAAAATGTGTAGAATTATGAATTTATTTGAAAAATATTGATTCAACGAAAGAGAGAGAATCAATTGAAATGGTATGAATTGGTGTTGTTTTACTAATTATGTTTTCGTATTTTGGGCATAACTTTTTTTGTAGTGATTTAAATGAGATGATTTTTGCTTTGGAGTAAACCAGAGACATAGGGATACAAAGTGTATGGAGAAATCGAGTTTTAATTCAGTCTATAGGAGTTTCAATTTTTCGATGGACATTGAGCATAGAGTGTTGGTTCAGCATAAGAACAGTTCAAAAATGTTTAGGGTATAACCTTCAGATTTCTGAACCAAATTGAATGATTTTTATGTCATTAGAAACTTAAGGAAATGGGGACATTTTTCTAGAAGGAAGTGTTATCAAATTTCTTCATTTACCTGATCAAAATAAGGAGTTAAGATGTTAGTAGTTGATGGAAAAAAAGGGGAAATTTAGGGAGATCCATTTAAATGAAGGGTAAAAAGGAAAGAACAAGCATAATGTGGTATTATTTAAAAGAAGAAGAAGAAAATTGTGGGAGTTAGAAAAGGAGACGAGAGAGTCGTGAGAAGAGAGGAGAAAAGAAAGAAGAGTGCATGGAAGCTAGGAAAAAAGGAGAAACAAGGATAAAGAAGAAGATTTATGCTAAACCTAAGGTAAGTATCATCTTTCTTCTTGCTTAGTAGAAAAACAAAAAGTGAATAGAGAGGATAATGAGTTTGTGTAGGAAGAAAGAGGAGAAACCCTAGATGGATTTTTATGGATTTCTAAACTAGGTTTTGGTTTTTCCAACCTAGATAGACTATGGGTAGGTTAAGCCTAAGCCCAACTTAGCATTTATTTCATTTTTATGTTTTTTGAAGTTTTATGAATTTCTATGGAAATGTTGTGTTGAATGAGAACATGATTGTTTGAAGGGGACCAAGGGATGACAATCTAAGAGCAAGAGGAAAGGCAAGCTTGACTTGGATTTTTGCAAGTAAATAGGTGGGAAATATGTTTGTAGTTGTTGTGTGATGGGCAAATGCCTTACTTGTGTGTTTATGCTTAAATTTCGTGAAATTGAACTGTTGTGAAGATTTGAAAATGCATGATGAATTATGACCATGTTATACCATGAAAAAGGTTATGACATTTTGAATTAAATGAAAATAAGAAATAACATGAAAATATGAGAATATGATGAAATGAAAGAAGCATGAGAGTATGAGATTTTGATTGACTAAATTGAGCATAAATTTGTTTATGATTGGGCAAAATAGGAACCTGTTTCATTAGTCATTTTCACATTGACCTATAGCCTTCTCCCGGCTGCCCGCTTGAGGCTACGAGATCCTGAGAAATCAGACTCGTTTTGTTCACAGCATAAACTTTGATTTATCTGTTCCGTTCCACGGAACTCTCGAGCCATTTGTTTGTGCATTTGCAATTTGATTTTTAAAGTTATGATGCAAGATTGAGTGTTATGTTTTGATGATTAATTACACTTGACATGTGCTATGTGATGATGTGTTGATTTATGAGTCGTGAATGTGAATTGTGAACGATTGAATTGCTAGCCCAATGAGATATAGACGTATATGATTATATGAAGTATATGCATGTTTGATTGTGTAGCTCGTTGCCAATGGTTATAAACGTATAAGCCACTGAGCTTCGCAGCTCATCCTATTCCCTTCCACTCTGCAGGTACAGAAAAAGCAGATCAGTATTGATCCTTGCAAAGTTTGGCAAACATCAAGAATAGAAACTTTTGTAATTATGTTAGTTCATAAAATTTTGGGTATTTAGAATCATATTAAGCATAAGTATTCAATTGTATCATGTGCAATTTATATTCTGTAATAAGCCAACAGTGTGGCTTTTGTTATGTAAATAAAGTTTTTCAAATTATTTTGCTTTAGAAATGAAATGATGAATTGAAAAAGTTTTGTTTGTATATGCTTATAGTTAATTTCTTTGTTATACTGGTTGTGTTGAAAGAACGGTATGAGTTGATTATTAGTTTTCGAGGTTGGTTGTCTAGGTCTTGTTCGAGAGTTTCACCACGACGAGGCCCAGAGTACGCTGCGGCAAAATTTTCCTGAAAGGTACGAGCGCTAAAGCTTAGAACTTTTTGTTGGGTCCCAGACCCTCCACAATTGGTATTGTCCTCTTTGGTCTTCCCTAGGAATCGATCCCCTGACCTCAAAGTTTTGTTGCACCCATTGCACGCCTCCACTACCAATGAGCCATTCACATGTTGGGACCCGATCCGGAGACCGGCGCCCCAACTCGAAAACGGAGGAAACACGAATACGAATCACAAAGAGGCGGA
>JANZLD010000091.1:133262-144301 GCA_026413575.1 Erythroxylum carthagenense | reverse complement strand
AAATCTCCAATAAGCTATTCCAAAGCCATTTCCCAATAGCAAACTCATCAAGGCAAAGTTAATGCGCATGCCACTTCTTCATTCACACAAGTCATACACAATCTCCTATAATGTCTATAAATAACACAATCATACACAAAACACCCATTTCATGCATTAACCTTAAAGTATTATTGCAATTTCTCCAATTAACATTACCCAAATATAACATTAAACACCACTAATTTCTCATTTAATTTCGTTTAATAAATCAAATCTCCAAGAAAAGTTCGGGGTCCAACATTAGTGATCTTGGCTTTTAGAAAATTAAACAAAAAAGTTTTGTAATTGTCTCATTGCATAGGATCGAATCCCGACTGTATTTTTCAATAGCAATAATGCTAAAAGAAAGTTAACTGCCATTTGATTCAATCACAATCCCTGATAAACTCTCATCCTTTTTTCTTAATATGATTATCCTTTATCATTGTTCTCCAATCTTCCAATAGCACGTTATTTACAAGACTTTGCGAGAATGTAGCATGACTAAAACCATAAAGCTTTTCATATATATTCATATACTTCAAGAAATTCATAAGATCACCCTTGTGATAAGTACTCCAAACTCTTAGAAAAAAAAAGGATAACTAATTCTAAATTGTTTAGTCTTTTGAGATTTTTTTCAATTTAACTCAAACTTTTAAAATTTTCAATTGAGTGACCAATTTTTTAAAACTTTAAGAATTCATTTCAAAATTTTAGATTTTGCTAATGTGGTTAATAGATAAACATCTACGTAACATTTAGTAAACATGTCACGTCATCAAAAATAATCTCTTGAACTGAATTATTAAAGTTTTAAAAGTTAGTCACTCAATTGAAATAATCTTAAAAGGTTTGACACTTTTGAATATGTTATCCCAAAAAAAATATAGGTAATGCATCTTAACTTAATCCATGTTCTACAAACCTATAACAAAAATGTAGCTTGATGGGAAATGCATCTAGCAGGTAAAATCACCACACTTCCAATAATTTAATTAATTTTACGAAAAAATTTTAATCTTTGAAAATATTGAAAAAGTTCTTTATTCGTGCTCAAACTTTTGTTAAAAATAATGATGAAATACATATAATATAAAATTCACACATAGATTGATTAAATATAGTTAATATTGCGATTCAATTCAATTCTTATATCTGACCTAACTATTAAACTCAACTTAAATTAATAATTTATTAGAATTATGTCAAATTACTGATTTGAATCGAATTTAATTAATTCAAATTTGATTTAAAAACTATGTTAAGTTAATTAATTTTATATGATATTTATGTCCTTTTTGTTTCACCATTATTTTTCAACGAAAGTTTTAAAAAATTCTAAAAAATCAAAAATCACATAATTTTAAATATATATTTTATTATTTAAACTACAAACGAGTTTATAGTCTTTTATTTAAAAAATTCAAAAATTTTAAATCTAATATAGGAAGTTAAAAACTGATAACTAAAGCTATTAATTGAGAATAAACGATATTCATTTGATTTGTTTCTTAATTAGACTAAGTCTAACTTAAACAATAAATTAAAACTTTTGAATTTTTTTTAAAAATATTTTAAAACGCAATCTAGAATTGTAATTTCTTTAACAAATTGAATTAAAACGAACTCACTCCTGTAAATAACTTATGAATGAGTGCTAAAGAAAGTCATGCCTCTTGTATTTACACTCATAGGATATGGATGAGTCAAACAAGAACATCATGAGATTTTGTTTGTTTGTTTACATTATCGGTATTTGAACTCACCGGACAAATCTAATCTAGTTCGGAGCTTAATGACAATTAAGATTCACCTCTTTCTGCCTTAATGACAATTAAGATTTACCTCTTTCTGCCGGTGTGTTGAGTGGGGATCGAATTCAAGAACTCTTTTCACACATTCAGCCTGCATAGTCAACTAAGCTGCAACGTATAAATTTGATATCGAAAGCCATGAGACTTGCACGAGATAATTGCCATAAATCTGGCAGTTTCCACTTCGGTTGCAATAAAACTGAAATATGCCTAACCAACTTTGCTAGTCATGAGCTGTGAAGCACCGTATAACAGCTCGTATAATAATTAATGTATCAAGTCCATGCCCAAAAATAGCAGTGGAGTAGTCAATAAAAACGAATGTCCATGTTATTCTTAGGAAGGGAACATGTTCCCAACTAATTATGAGTTTTCACGTTATCCCAATACTGGAAAGAGATGACACCTCACGTTGGCTGCACCTTTCCTTTTTTTCTTTCGAAATTGCCATACAACTAAAAGTGACAAACAACTTGTGATGACTAATAAGCTCCGCTCAACCATGCATTATCCAGAATTAGAGTTAGAAACTAGGTCTCATTCCTTTTCAGCCAATTAGCTCTTCGAGAAACCATGAGATATATCTTTTCTAATCAAAATGCATAAAGAACTAACCCTAGGTTATAGGTGAGTTGGTAAAGAGCTCTTCTAATTTAAGTAAAATTATGGATTCGAACTGCCCTTATATATGCAACTATTTAAAATTTGAGACTAGAATTTCGCTTTCCGCAAGAGACCTATCTGGTTTGAGTAGAAATTAGTCTGAGTGTGAATAACTTAAAGGTGTCTTCTCTTAATTAGAAACTTCCTAAAAACACCTCACGGAAAACAAAAAAAAAGCATAAAGAACTATACACAATATTTGAACGTGGAGTCACCGCAAGAGACTGTGAGATAACGATAATAGGGATTATAACGGGTGAGATCAGACTTGACTTACTGAAAAATCCTAAGTCTAGCTAGAGACTTGAAGTTCAATCGGTCAAGATCAAATAACCAAAATTTTGAAATTTGTCAAAAAATGACTAATAAGTCATTTACTAAATAAGACTTTTAATTATAAGTTAGTAAACATTGAATTAATATTCATAACCAATCCCAATTAGAATATAGAAATATAAATGAGCTACTAAAATCTTTAAAAGGAAATATACTCTGTGAGATCTTTGACCATAATCCATAAACATTAATCAGGAACTAGCACGTTACTACCAACACCGCCACAACCACCGCAGTCGCCGCCTTAGCCTTGGGTTTTTCGAACAGAGCTCATAGGATCCCACCTTGAACCCATCATCATCATGACCTTGAACTCCTCGAAATCGATCATTCCGTCACCGTCACTATCAACTCCACGAATCATGTTCCTGCATTCCGCCATCGAATGTTGCTCTCCGAGAGTGCCCAAAACTTTGTGCAATTCTTCGGCTGAAATCGACCCGTTTCCGTCAATGTCGAA
The DNA here is from genome assembly GCA_026413575.1 of Erythroxylum carthagenense. Classification (NCBI taxonomy): domain Eukaryota; kingdom Viridiplantae; phylum Streptophyta; class Magnoliopsida; order Malpighiales; family Erythroxylaceae; genus Erythroxylum; species Erythroxylum carthagenense. The sequence goes on along the minus strand of JANZLD010000091.1, from coordinate 141,004 downwards.
GACAGAGAACGCGTCCTTCAGATTTTCTATGGCCTCGTCGGCGTCGATCCCTTTGGTGTTCAGTTCCACGAACTCCTCGAAATCGATGAACCCGTCACCGTCCGCGTCGAACTCTGTGATCATCGCTTGCAGCTCCTCTTTGCTTGTTTCGTGACCGAGGCTTGACATGATTGAGCCCAGCTCCGAGGATGAGATCTTCCCATCTCCATTCGCGTCGAATTTCTTAAACACTTGTTCTAGTTCTTCGATTACGGGTTTGAATCTCGTAGACGGAGGATTTGATCCGCCGAACGGAGGCAACCCAGACGGGGAATCAACATTAGCACCTGGTTTCTTAGATTTTCTCCGATTGAACAATCCTTTCAAGCCCATGATTGGTGTGGAAAACAGCGAACGGATGAGGTATCCAGAGGGGAGAGAGAGAGAGAGAGAGAGATACGAGAGTTATGTTATAATTTGTTTTTAAGGGAATGGAGTCTGGAGAGATAGAGGATCCTTTATATTCGTGTTAAAATTAGAAAATCAACTCCCACCGTTGTGAGGATATTCTGTGGTGAGGTAGGTCTCCACAAATCTCGGAAGAGAAGGTTTAGGGCTGGCACGTTAGCATCATCGACCATACATTCATACTCCTTATTGAACACGGTCACGCCATCTCAACATAATTTGTTTTCTTTTTAGGCTATTTGTAAGGGTGCATTGCATGCAAATAAGGCAAGATTATGTGCAATCTCAATATTAATTCTCGAGTTTATTTCAATTTCAAGCACCTTTTCCACTCGTCTCCCCAATTCAAAGTCATAAAATATTTAGAATATTACGTTCCAACCGAAATTTGGGAGATTTCATGTATAATTAAAGAGGAAGTGTGGGAACCTATTACTTTTGGTAAAAGAAAAAATTGTCAAAGGTTGTTTTCTGCGAATTGGAATACGATATGTCCTTCAATAAACAGGTTCAAGGACTCCTACTGTACCACTACTACCTTTTCCAAACATAAAGTCCCTACTTATCAATAGAACATGTGCCATTTGAAAAGTACCCTTTAACTCAATCATATTTCGTGTGTGAATTTTCGTTAAGATTGTTGATTTTTATATACATTGCAAGCTAGAATTAATGTCAACATCAATAAATTATTGTCGCATGACATGATTATGGTTCATTTGTGTTTAGCACTCAAAAGGGTTCATGTAAAGAATATAAAAGCTTTTCGATTTTTAGTTAAGACATCATTCATATTGCAAAATTTTAAGCATGAGATCTGTAAATGAAATCACACACATAATAGTACGGTACAATTTATGTTATCTTGATTATAAATAACTACTATATTAGAAAATATAGAGAAAGAAGGAAAATATAAGTTACCAAAGATGAAGATTATAAACAATTACAGAAAAATATACTTCAAAACAAGTTAATTTTTATAAGTAAGATCGCTTTATCTATAAATTATTATATAAGACAATAAATTATATGAGTTTAAGTTACAATTATATGCATGTATGAAATGAACTTCTTCCCACAATTTTGTTTTTGTCTAGTATACATGCACTTAACCGAACTATGTTAAATTTTTAATGAACTATATGAATTCCTTCACATTAAATTATAATTCTCTCTACCTTACAACTTTGGAGAAGTTAGTGTATCTATTGCTTTCTTTTTTATTTTTTGTAAAAATGGAAACTTTCTTTCTTGTTTAATCTTATTTTATTTCCAGAAGTGTAGATCTTTCGTCAACCTATCAAGGTGAAAAATTTTGCTTCTTACTTTCTGAAGTAAATTTATACTTTTTTCTAAAAGGGAATACAATATTAGTGACAAGTTTTAGCAACTCAACGTCAGACACCTTTTTTCTAAAAGGGAATATAATATTAGTGACAAGTTTTAGCAACTCAATGTCAGGCACCAATATACAATGGAGGTTAAGAAACAAGATATGACAAAGCAAAAAAACTGCCTTCTTTTTCTATGTTTCACATTACAATGTGATTATAAGGTGTAGCTTGATGCTTTTGTAAACTTTTTTTAGTCACTAACAACAAGATTTACTTAGCTTTTTAAAATTGTGAGTACCATGAAGGCTAGATAACTTAACATTTTTAATTAAAAATATTATGTATATAGGATTGGAATCATTTTATTATTGGATATTAAATGTCCTATACACATGTTACCTCTATAAATTTTCAAGATATTAGTAAAAAAAAGATTAGCTATATTTTCTCTTTACATTGAGTGTTTCATTTTGTTATTAAAGCAAGTTTAAATTGGATAGTATTTATTATCCATGTCTGTTGTTTGGTTGATTCTTCCTTATTTTAATTTATAGGAGTATTATTTGGTCTATGTGGAATATATATGGTTCTAGCTTGTGTTTGCGCTGCATGAACAAAGTGCTTCTCTTTAATTCATTAACTTTGTACTTAAATGCAATATTGATATTTGTATGTAGATAAATATAGATGGATGGTTATGTTAAGAAATTAGCTATGTTTCTATATTTATAGGGAAGATGTGGAATTTGTGAGTGGAGATTTTGAAAGTTGGGCTTAGAAGTTGATAGGTTTTGTTATTGGGACATAGAGAGGCTGCTTACTAAAGATGTTAAAGGAACCAAAGAAAATAAGATTATTTATAGGGTTCCAAGTGTTAGTCTCAAAAATGGGTTGATGAAGATAAGAAAGAGTGTGATGCTTATGAGTCATAGAAATTTAAGCTCATTGTAGAACATAAACTAATAGAGTTCTATATTAATTATGGATCCAATTTACCAAGTTTAGTATAAAATGTGGAAGTTGAAGTTAGTGTTAAATGTTTTGATGATGTTATTACTAGAAATTGTATCTGATGCCCCTATCAATGTTATTTAGTCCACTATCATACAGTCTATGAATGAAGATGCAATTAAGAAATATATTGTTAATGTAAGTGATAGTGCAGTTACTCTACATGAGGAAGAAGATAAAGCTTTTTTAGTGTAACGATTAGAGAGAATTTTGATTCAAGTTTAGATGATGAAGAGTTGGAAGTATTTAAGGATTTAGTTGTTTAATTTAAAAGGGGATAACTAAAGAAAAAAAAAAGAGCAATGTCAATAACAAATAACAGAAAAGGGAAAGCTATAAAAAAATAACAAATGATGGAGATGATAATGATGGAAATGATGACACAATAAAAATATGAAAATTACTTTGAGTCATTTGAAACATGTAATTTTGAAGAACAAAGTGATTCAAATGTTGATGAAAGGTTAATACATAAATTTAAAATTCATAGATTCAACTCTTATAAGAAAAAAGGTTAAGATTGAGCTTGGTATGTTCTTTGATGATTAAAACCAATTCAAAGAAGGACTTCACAAACTTGCTGTTGACAAAAAGGGAGTTTATTTTTGCTAGGAGCATAAAACAATCTGTGAGATCCAAATGTGTAAGTATTGCAAACAATACACTTTAGCCAGCTTAGTGAAATATTTAAATAATACCTAGGTAACTATTTTCAATTTTTGGTTATTTTCATATCGGTATCATTGGTATTGTAGATCGATTACTCATATATATATGTATATAGGTGAGAGATTTTAAGTAGAAACACACATGTAACCCTATTTTTCACAATAAAAATATGGGTATAATGTGGCTTGCTAGGAGTTACTTCAATAATCTCCCAGTACTCACTACATTAAAGCTGATAGACCTGAAATTTTTTATTAAGAAGTTCGACAATTGATCTTGGGTACACGTTTGTTATAAGGCTAGGCAATTTGTGATAGAGGAAATGTAAGGAGGTGTAAGAGTAAAATATGGCAAGCTATAAAATTACATGAAGAAATTTTAAGGTTAAATCATAGTAGTATAGTTAAATTGGTTATTGAAAGGTCATCATTTGGAGTTAATTTGCAACCATCAATTAATAAAATATATGTGTGTTTTGAATGCTTCAGATTCTTAGTTGGTTATAGAAGGTTGATCTGACTAGATGGTTGGCTTTTTGAAGGTACTGCAGAAGGTGAATTATTAAAAGCATTAGGAAACAAATAACAATAATAAGATGTTTCTTATAGTATGGGTGGTAGTTCATACTAAAAGAAAACTTGGAATTGTTTTTTAGAGATGTTGAAGAAATACTTTGATTTAAAAGATAAAGGTGGATGATTAGTGATTGTTGATCAATAAAAGGATTACTCTGAACTTTATTTGTTTTTATAATGAAAATTTGTTCATATTAGATAGGGTTAAATTTGTTGGATCCCCCTGTGATTTGGCATATTATCAATATACCCCTTAATTTTTTAAAAACCAATAACCCCTTTGTAGTTTTAGTTCTATAACATGTTCCCCTGCCATCACCTTTTGTTAAAAGCTCCAATAGTAGACTCCAAAATAACCTTGTTTTTATTATGTGGCACTATATATGACACTGCATGTGGCACTACATGACATTGTTTTAAAGTTCATAATTAGAGTTTGTAATGAAAATTGACGGAAGGACATGTGTTATAAAAATCAAAACTATAAGTGTTATTGATATTTCTTAAAAGCTAGAGAGTACATTGATAATATGTCAAACCATAGGGAGGTCTAACAAATTTTACCCTATTATTTATTTACTAATTTTTGTCAATTAAATGTTTGTATAGGATTTTGTGGATGCACTTGGTAGATAGCTCCCAAGGGCTAAAGTAATGTTTTGTACAAGAAATATGTTTTCTAATTGTAGAAAAATGGATCACAAGGGACTCAAATTAGATAGACCATTATAAGTCATGTAATGAAACAAGCCTATTTTTAAATTTAAACGACTTGAAAAAGGAGTCTGAAGAGGCACATAAGGATTTACTAGGAATTTCAAAGGAAAAATGGTCAAAAGTATAATTCAACACTTCATTAAAATATGGAATTGAAGATAAAAATCTTTTAGTGGAAGCATTTTTAAAGCTCAGATAAAGAATATTATCATAATGCTTAAGGAAATTAGAGTGTTGATGAGGAAGAAATGGTTAAGAATAGTATCATGACAAGTAAATGGAGAGATCACATTGGTATAAGAATAAAGAACAAATTGAGACTTAATAAGGAGTTAAGTATTGATTATCAACTTAAGAGTAATAATGTTGGTGGAATTAAAGTAATACACAAAAGACATGTCATTACTATCATCGAGTATACCAATGAAGAGTTTATTGATTTATAAAGGATATTTACTTATTTATTGATGTACAATTCAAGGAGAGAAATTTTGGCCTAAATCCAACATATACAATTGTTACCACCTCCATTTTGAAAAATGCTAAGCAAATAAAAGAAGAATAGAAGAAAGGAGAATTGGGAGAATTCCATTAAAGGTAACAAGTTATCAAGGAGAGGAATGAAAATGACTTGTAAAATATGCCTCCAACAAGGACAAAACTATATGTCCATTGAAAGGTATGTCACAATAAGATTCAATTGATATACCTGTAAGCTCGAGTGTAAGTTAACACATTAAATTTAACATCATTTGCTTTTCTTTTAGTTATATATCTTGAGCCTTTAAATTGTTTTTCATTTTTAAAATTTAGACTATACGTGATGTTTAAGCAAGTTATTCTATATTACCTTATCATGTCAACCATCAAAGTCAAAGACAAATAAAAGAGAGAGACTAGTTTATAACTATGTGACTTTGTAGGGTGAGACACCTCAACCACTAGTGACCCAACAAGTATAACATGACAAACGTTATAAGTATTGAGAAATCACAAAGACATGCATTTTAAATTAATTTTAATAATTTGGTTACCTTTTGATTATTTGTTGTAATTTTTGTTAAGATGAAACAATGCAAGGACTAGGAGGATAAGATCAAAATCATTAAGGAGTATTATAGAGTGTTGCTAAATTAAAGTATTAACAGTATTTTCTTTTGAAATATGAATGAAAATTATATTAATATAGCAAAAGCTACTTCACACCATTATAATGAGTCATGTTAACCATTTACAAAAAAACTCATAGGGAATTGTTACAAAAGAAAAAATTACAGTAGAAAAAATTACAGCAACCAGTGACTTCTCACTCCTTAACTAATTTAATCTTGTTTATGGTTGGCAATGAATACTACCCGAGTCCAATTCACAATTTGGTCTACTAGCTAGTTTTTGCCTCCTTTAACCCCTTTATAAATTCTCCAGTTCCTTTCCCTTTGTATGGAATAGATTACTGTATTAAATGTTGTCTTAATGAGTAAACCATTCACTTTACCTTGCTTAGTATACCCTATGATCATATCCAAAGTCTCCCTCCACTCAAATGTATAATTAGCCAGCTGTAGCATAACGATTATTCTGCTCCAAATTACTTTGGTGTAGCTACATTCAAAGTATAAATAATTTTTTCTCTCATTGATATGCTTACACAAGACACGTATAGGATTATATATCTCAAACTATTTGTCTTTGGTTCTAAGCCTATTTTTAATCTCTAACTAGGTGACAATTGCAACTTTAGGATTTAAAGGTTGCTTCTATAATAATTCAAACCAAGACATAGTTTCCATATTGTTTGCAAGCATAAGATGACAAGATTTGTTATTAAACATACCTTTGGAATGTTATTAAGAGTATTGACATTTTCTATTTTATAAATGTTACATCATTTAAGATAATCTTAGTAACATTAACATTTACTATTTTGGCTAGTTTGTTTTATAAAAAAAAGAATAAGATGCGTTGTAAGTAAGTTTTAAGTAGCAGTTATTATCTCTATCTCCTTAATACATATGGATGTCATTTACATTATTTATTTAACTACTACTATTGGGTTACTTCTTGTGTAGTATCTTTATGCTTAATCTTTAATATAATTTACATCGATCCCTTGTATAACATGCAGTTTTATGTTTCAATATCATGAAATTGAGATGAAGCTCAATGTTAATTATAAAAAGCATATCCTATATTGTTATAATTTTCAACTATATGATTATAAAATATGTGGGGCACTGTATAGTTCTCTAGGAGACATACTATTGAGAAATGGGAGAATAGAGAATGAAGAATGAAAATAAACTTTCTTCTATTTACTCTTAACTACTCCAAAATAGATTATGGTGTTTATAAAGATGTTCATCCCTTATTTATGAAAAGACCATAAATACATGAAGTTACAAGAAAACTTTTGAATTAATTTACAATATTTCTAACACCATATTATCTTAGAGTCATATTCTAGAATTTCAAATTACTATTTCTAACATTCCCCTTAATTTGAAATTTCTTCATTATGCTAAGTCGGCTCTCATATTTTAAAAATCTTCAGTCTTTAATGCATTTGTGAAAATATCTGCAACTTGATCTTGAGTTTTTCATATAATTGAGCTTTATTTCCTTTCTGGTAATATATTCTCCAATAAAATTATACCTTGTATATATACACTTTCTTTGATCATGAAACACTAGATTCTTAGCAAGTGCTTATGCAAACTTGTTATCAATGCAAATCTAAGTAGCTTCTTTTTTATGGTAAGTTAAGTTCCTTCAATAATTTTCTATATTAAATAGTATGTGTTGGGCGTCGATTTCTTTTTCTTAGTAAATAAGCATGTTTAATTATTTTTTAGGTTTAGTTTGCCTTTCCTTTTAGTAATTAATTTGATGTTTTTAGTGCTTAGTTAATAGGTATTAAATGAAGGGATTTAGTGAAAATTAGAGTTTTGATAAGTTGTTAGAATTTAAAGGAATAAGATGGTGTAAG
>JANZLD010000091.1:17257-29762 GCA_026413575.1 Erythroxylum carthagenense | reverse complement strand
TTGAGTTCCTTGCTTATAAGCTTGCTTAGGAATGTCTTTCCTCTTGTTCCTCTTGCTCCTCTTGCCTCACTTGATTTACTTAAACAATAACCAAAATTCCATTCAATTTGGTGTAGAAATCAGAAAGTCATATTTTAACAATTCAAACTTTCCTTAAGCATGAAACAAAATTCTATGCTCAACTTCCATCATTGTAGATTCTTAGAGACAGAATTTCAATTTCATTGCTTCATAAAACTTGTAGCCCTATATCTCTAGTTTACAACGAATCAAAAATCACCTTTTTTGGATATCTACAACAAAAGTTATGCCTAAAATATCAAAATATATTGGTGCAGGAAAAATGGCCTCTCGCTGCGGCGAGAAAGCTAGAGTGCGCCGCGGCGAGGGCATAAGCACGCCGTGACGTGCGAGTCTAAATCCTCCCGAAAACCTATTTTCTTGGCATTTTTCACCTATACAATTCCCATCTTTCAAATATAACACATCTAAACCCTAAACCATCTCTTATACTTCATTTCTAAGCTCATTCCAACCCAATATCTTTAACAAAACATCAAAATCTATCTTTGATCATTGACCTTAAAAGATAACATTTGCATAAAGCATTCACTAACACTTTCCACACATGTTAAGCTTTATTGGGGTTTCATCTAACCAAAACAAGATGGAATAAACTCATACTTACTTGTTGATGCTTCAAATTCTTCAATATCTTCAAGAATCTCAAGACCCTAGCTTTTCTCTCTTTTCTTTCTCTCTTCCACGACACTCTCTTCTTTCCCTCTTCTTTTTATTTTTCTTCTTCTAATTTCCACTCCTAATAACCATCAAATGTCCATTATGCCCCTCCAATATAAGCCTTATGCCTCTTAACCTTAAGTGATCTTTTCATTTTGCCCTTATACATTTTTACTTCTTCATTTCCACTTACACCATACTATACTCTAACTTAATCTTAATTTCTCCATTTAATACTTCTAATTTTATCAATCTAAGCAATAAATCCTCCAACAATAGTAATAAATCAATTAAAACCCCAAAAATTAATTGAAATCATACTTATTCAATAAGAGAAGAATTTCGGGGGCCGACAAATAAATAGAGGGAAGTTTAGGTACTCATGCTAATTCAATCTCTTCAAGAAGATTTGATGATCTAGCTTATGGTTATGTGAGATTGGTTCATGGTATAGAGAACCATACTATCTATTTATATTAAATCAAACATTTGAAAGTTAAAGGAATCATCATACTAAAGAAGCATTTAATTGGGGTCAAAGATACTGTAGGATCTTGTATGAAAGTTAGTCATTATATGAAATGGTAGATGAAAACTTTGCTTGAAGAGTATTAGAGTGAGAAAGATAAAAGGCAAAGATTGAATTACGAAATTGGTAGTAGAAGTTCTTGTTGTGGTAGTCAGGATGATACTAGCAATGTTAAAGGTGATATTCCTACCTAATAAGAAGAGATTATTGCACCTGATAGAGGAAGAGAAAAAGACAGGTGTCTAACTTTTTTACTCCACAAACAACTCCTAGAGCTCAACCTTTAATTTATTGTGCCTTACAATCTAAAGAAGTAGCTCATAATATAGACATGATAATGGCTAGATGGTGGTATAATAAAGGTGTGCCATTCATTACTACTTAGTCTTATTGTTACTAGCCTATAGTGGATGATATTGGCTCTTGCGATCTAGGATATAAAACTCTTTTAATTAATGACTACATAAGAAATCGTCTAGACAACTCTGTTTGTGAAATAAAAAATTACATAGATAAAAGAAGAATGTCTTGGGAAACTATAGATAGAAAATAGAAAATATTAGCCTTTTATCAATTTTTTAATTTTGCTAAAGGGGCTATGTTTTATAGTCCATTGATGCATATAGCCTTGTTAGAAATGTTGATACTCTGTTTGAGATATTTGATAAATTTGGGAATAAAGTTGGACTTGAAAACATTATATAGTTCATCACTAATAATGATTTTGATTATAAAGCAACTGGAAAAAGGTTATAAAATAGGTATAATTCTTTTTATTGGACTCTTTGTGTTGCTTATTACATTGACATGATGTCAGAAAAGTAGAAGATGTTAGATACTTTTTGATCATTAATCAAACTATGTAAAAAGCAAGAAAAGTGTTCAAGTTCATTTATAATCATGTATGGGTTCTAAATTTAATGAGAAAGGGTTTCATCAATGTAGGAATTTATATCATCTTTTTGTTATAAAATTTGAAATTTTTTTATTACTTTAGTGTTTTATTCTAATAAATAAGGAGTTTAGATAAATGTTTGTAAATGATAAGTAAGTTGCATCTCAATATGTCATATTTAATGCTAAAATGGAGGTTTTTTTTAATTATACTTGAAGATCATCAATTTTGGTCCTAATACCAATTTGTCATATGAGTTTATGAGCCTTTAGTGAGAGTATTTCATTTGGATGATAGTGATGAAAAGGCAATAATAGGTTATTTTTATAATGCCATGAAAAGAGAGAAGGAAGTAATCAAGGCCAATATGAAAAAATACCTTGTAATCATTAATGAAATATGGGAAAGCCAACTTTGCTCTCCTTTGATTATTAGTAAGGTATTTTTTAATCTTAGTGTCTATTACTAGATTTTACAAAGAAAGCTGAAGTTCACAGGGAATTTTATTAACTATCATAATAATTGTTTTCCATAAGATGATGCAAGATCTCCTCAGCTTACAAATAGAGACATATAAGGATGTGTGTGGTGATTGTGGGATGCCCATTGCAATTCATAAAAGAGACGAACTTAATTTCGATATATATTTCTTCACTTTTGTTACTTATTTGAAAATAATCATTAATTTATTTTTATAAGGTTACTTTTATTGTCATATAGTTGCTTGGTAAGACCAATTCAAAAGTGGTGTTCTAGGATTGCGAAAGTTTTATTTCAAATTCCAAGTCAATGAGTGAGCACAACTGAATATGAATGGAATGAAATCATATTAGAATTCATCGATTCTAAGAAAAGAAATATATTGGAACACATAAAATTGAATGATTTGGTCTTTGTTCTATACAAATATGAAGCTTTGAGAAAGGTATATTATTATCGTTATTAAGCTAAATATAATTTCTTATAATTTTTAATAATTTAATTTTATGCATTTACTAGGACTCTAAATAGAGCAAGTAGTTCTATAATCTTATTTGCCTTGACCACATCAATTTTTTAACAGCTTGAGCTTATGAGAAACCAAATTTTATAGATAAAAGTGACTTAAAAGATAATCTTGGATACAAAAGTATCGACATTTTATTTGATTTAATAAATTTGAATGATGACGATGATGAGACTCCTCTTATAATGATGAGAATTTTGTGCTAAATAAAAGTTGAGATCATTGTGATAGCATTTAAGCCATAAATGATATTCCAAGTTTTTATGTTTTCTCTTTTCTTTTAATTTTACTTATATTTAATGTATATGTTAAATTTTATATATGCAATATAAATATGAAACTTTTAACTATAAATGTTTCTGTTTCATGTTTCATTTTTGTTTTGTTGTGTTCTTCACTAAGAACTCTTATTTCAATGTTTATGGAGTCATGGACATATATTACTTACTATATGATGTTTTGATAAGAATATGATATTTTGATGTAATTATTCTATACTACATGATGAAAATTATAACATCTTAAGTACTTTTTATCATTCTTAGCTTTTATTTTTGTTTGATAATTAAATAATCTTTTTTATATTAATTGTAATTATTGTTTATATGTGAACTATGTGAAAAGTAATATTAATAGAAATAAAGAGATAATTTTTATTTCAAATTTAAATTATTTTGATTTTTTAGACTTGATTGACGTAAAATTAGAAATCATATAGCACGACATATTGAGGGACTATTTTATAATTTTTAAAAAATATGGTTCTATTTTATAATTTTAAAAATTATCCAAAATAATACTCTGTATTGATCGATTTAAAGCACTATACTATACTAGAACTAAATCTTGTATCGGTATTGGTATGCTATTCATAACATTGAAGAATACACGTTCAAGTACAAAACTTTTTAAAATATCAATAAAAATTTAGATATTAATATAACATGATAATATATTTGTACTTATAGTAAAATTTTATGATTTCCACGAGAGCCTAGATTAGACCTTTTTAAAAATAAAAGAGAAAATTTTTAAACAATGACACGTAATGACCCAAATAAGAAATATATTCCAAATGAAAAAATCCAATTCATTTCAATACAATATGGCAAGGAAAAAAAAGAACCAAGTTAAATGCCTTAAAATAAAAATGTAATAAAAATAACTTTAACCAAAAGGTCAATTAATCACTATATTTTTAAACAAAATCTTTGACTGAAAAGAGCTACATATTTTGTTACCAAAATAAAAAAAAATAGTTGAATGAGAATTAAAAGGGTAGACTGATCTCTTTTTCTAATTACTTTTTTTAATATCTTATATCCATAACATTTTATTTTATTTTAAATAAATAAGTGCATGTTTATTTAAAGTAGTATTAAAAAATTTTATACCTTTCATTTGAGTTTAATTAGTTAAATCTAAAATTGCCAATAGATAATAGAAATAAAATTAATAAAAATGTGTAATTTATATGTATCTCCCATTTATTAGATAAGATTAAAATTAACGTATCTTAAACTTAAATTTTGTTGTACTTAACAAATAGTTGAAATAAGATACTATTGATGGGAAAAATATTTGTGATCCACTCATAGACATAGTGGAAAGTAAATTTTTATAATTTTTCGATCAGATCTCTTTGATTGAAAAACTTGAAAAATATAAATCATAAATAAAAGGGTTGAAACATACTTAATCTAAATTCTTACATAAAATTTTGGCAAAAGATCTAATTTTCCCTAACATTTTAGCCAAAAGTCTAGGATGACCCCTGCCATTATCTCTGGTAGCAATTTACCCCTTAACATTTCAAAATGGAGTAATTTACTTTAAAAATTGCTCACTTAATTGAATAAACATAACATCCTTGTTAAGTTTGGCCATCTGGCTATGCTATATAAGGTCAGCTGCTACGATATACATATTAATTTCTTATTTTAATTAATTATTTAATTTTAATTTATTTTCTATAAATTAAAATAAAATCCTAAAAACTAAAACCCAAAAATTTTCCTGAAACCTAACACGATTGAATCCTTAATTTTCCCCTTATTTTCATACGTTTTCCCTAAAACCTAATAATTCTTTTCACTTCTTCTTCGTCTATCTTCTGGCATCTTCATTCTCCAATCACTTTAGTGAAGTCTTCCAGTCCAAATATCTTCTTTCTTCACTCACTCCAATCACATCTTCGATTTTCAGTCCAGGTATCTTCATTCTCCACTCACCCTAATTGCGACTTTGTTCTCCACTCATTCTATTTATGACTTCGTTCTCCACTCATTCTAGTCATGACTTCGTTCTCCAATCTAGGTGTGACTTTGGTCTCCACTTAGATATTTATATTTTCTTTTGGATTATAATATAAGATACTCTCGTGTAATGGTGCTATATATACTACAGCCATGCACTATGACTTATATGCGCTATAACATATACTTATACTTGAAAGTTTAAGCCATTTATTTTGAACCCATTATAGAGATATAAAATCAATGAATATATATGACTTATATGCCATATTTGTATGGTAATTATGTATGAAATAGTGAAATCAATAAAATAGAAAGAGCTATAAAAATCTAGGAAGTTTTAATTCATCAGATCATAAAATGGCTAACTATTGACATTTGACTTATGTTGGAAATGATATGAAAATTAAGAAAATTATAACTATCCATCTATGTTTTATTGGGTTGCAAGTTTCTCTATGCTTTGATTGCTGTTTAAGATGTTTAAATTATAAATATGTGGCTGATTAATAAGTTACTGAGTTTAAATTAGAGCTTCTTTATCCATTCCTCTATGACTTTGAGTACTGACTTGTTTTAAGCTTAGCGTTAGCATTCTTAGTTAGTTTGAAAGTGTAATTGTTTCAATTGAGTGACTTTTATCTTGGAAACAATGAAAGAGTGGCCATTTGTGAGAATTATGACATGCTTCTAAAAATTTGGTGATTAATATAACAGTCTCAATTATTAATTGTTAAAAATGGCCATAAAGATTCTATTTTTTATTTTTTATTTATACGAGATTTTGGGAGCTAAAATATGTGTTTAACATGTGATGCATGACTTTATGCTTGTGCACATTATTATAAGTGAAAGAGAGGGAATTAAAGTAGAGATGGGAAATGGAATTAAACTTTGGATTACAATTTGAATTCTATTTATTTATATAGTTTGGATTATATTTGAATGTGGACTGAGATCAAAATCTTGTCAAATAAGTTAAGACATTATGGTGAACAATTTCTCTTTTTTTTAATGCAAATAAGCAAATTCTAGAATTTGTTGTACTAAAACATGTTCATCAATATTTTGTAGAGAAACATATTTTCATTAATCGTTTGGCTCAAATCTTAGATCTTTTGTAATGTTAAAACGAAACTAAGTTTCTATCATAAACTAGGCTAGTAACAAAATCTTCAAGGATAAAATAGACACAACAATATTCAAGATTGGTTTTAGTTGTAGCTATGCACTTCAGCTAAAAAATGAACAAAAGATAATTTTAGAACATGTATAATGATACACTATATATTTCAATGACACTTTCATTTGGATCATGAAAATAATGTTATTATGAATGGTCAGGAATATACCTATTCTTTGTTTTTTTGGTATTTGATTTATCTTTTTCATGAGTGGTCAATATTTAATACCGCAACTGCATACTGTAGCTATAGCTAATACCTACAAATACGGGTTGATCTTACGAGGATGATAAGTACTAGTAATTATTGTTGTTCTATTATCTAGTCTACAAATTGATTGTGGTTGAATTAATGAAACTAAAATTAAACAATTAAAGTAAGCAAAATAACATGATTTAAGTAATAATTGGCTAAGTCACTAATTATTTATCGATATCAAATGATTAGTATCTAGGCTTTGAATCCCTATAAACCCTTAACCGATTGATTGTTTTTCGTGCAATTGTATTGTTGATTTGTTAGATCGTGGAGATTCCTAAGGTATGCAAGTAGCGGACCTTAAGTATACTAATAACTAATTCTAAGATCTCTAATCAAATTACTCAGGTTAAAACTTACAGAATTGCTTTACAGTGTTATGAATCCTTCTATTAGGTTTGACCCTAATCTAGAAAATTTATGTCGTTCTATCTCTAGGATTGCAATAAACTCTTTATAATTATCATGGATCTATTCAACCTAGGATTTCTCAATTACTAAGAATGAAAGCATATTAAGGTCTAATAAATCAGATTAATAGACAATCATAAAACAAATAATTAGATCATAATAATCAATCAACTCATTTGTATTAAAAAAATAATCAAAACATGTCAAAGCATTCAACTAGGGTTCATCTAACCTAGATACTAATAAAAAAATTAGCTATAAATTGGTGAACATGAAATCATATCCATATATACAGAAAACAGAAAAGAAAACACTAGAATCATAATTCTAAATCTCCCTGATTTTTCTCTGTCGTGTATTCTGACAATATAAATGATTGATCTTCTATTCTAATGGATCTCTTGATAAAAACTCCGCATCTCCTACTCCTTAAGCTTCGAATCACTTCTATAATCAACTTTAAACATCTCAGAATAGTGCCAGCCACTTCTTTTCTTTCATTTTCCTCTGAAATGTCGCTTTTATATGAAAATCTAACCTTTTAGGTTATGCATGATCATGTGCACGGTCGTGCACAGGAATGTGCATAATTGGAACTCAACGGATATCAAAAGTGTATGGGCATACAAAATTGCATGACTATGAACTCCTTCTCAATTGCTAATTTTCTATTTTGCATTGCATTTTTGTCTGAATTCCTCTCCTTTAAGTCCATGAGGCAATTATCACCTGAAAATACACTTGGAGCATATTAAGTACTAAATATACGATAAAAGTATAAAATATTAAAAAAAACATCAAATATGGGTGACAAAATATAGTTAAATATTCATCTATCAACTATGGGTGACAAAATATAGTTAAATATTCATCTATCAACTATGGGTGAAGAAATATAGTTAAATATTCATCTATCAAACATCCCTACACTTAAGTTTTTGCTTGTCCTTAAGCAAGCCATAATTAAAATTATAAAATCTCAACCTGTCCATTTATACTATACATCATCATATCCTATTGAATCAAATTAACATATAATTAGAATCAGGTTGTCCTAAAATTAACTTCCTAAGCAATATTAATAGTAATCATATCAACAATCACATTGAAATAAAAAACATGTCTCTTTACACTAAGATTTCAGTCAATGTGCTTAAATGTTTAGGGTGAAAAGCATCAAAACTCTCAATCAATGCATAGTAGAACTCTTACTATACGCTTGCAATAAAATAATATCTCTACCATTTATGAACAAACTAGAAGCGAAAATCAAAATGTCTCTATAAGGTTGTAATAGGGTTTAGGTATGATATGATTAGGATAATAAAATGGTTAAATTGAAGGAAATTTACTCAAAGAAATTATACAAGAGTTATTTACAAATACGTAGGCCTTTTCAATGCAACTCTATTGGTACCATAAACTTTTTTTCATTTTTAATTTTTTGTTCATAATAAACATTCAGTACCACAATTCAGGAAATATTTGACCTTTCACAAATTTCAACTCTCAACAAGCAAATAATGTAAATAACATTTAAAGTTCAAAACAGTTAAAAGTCTTCAAAGAAAAATAGGATAAAGGTTTATAATTTGAGTTTAAACGATGAAAAAGGCTAAGACTCAACTTGGTTATTCCTAACAGTAAATTTTGGATATGGTAATTTCAAAGAAATAGGCTAAGCAAGTTGGTGAATCTAAATGCCTTCATCATATCAATACTTCTAATTTAACAAATAGGGTCTCAATAGTATAATACAAGCAACTTCTAGAATTATCTTACTATACACAATAACACATATGAAACAATAAAAGGAGCTTTAAAAATTTTATGAAATATTCTCTTTAGGCTCAAAAGCTCATAAAAAAGATGGATATATATGTATTGTAAATAATATGAAAATTTTATTCAACTTGAAAATTTCAATGATTACAAAAAATATGACATAGAAAGTCAACTTCATTACCCTCATCTTCTTGCACATTAATTGAAATCAATATTCAACAATAATATATAGTATTCATGGACAAATCTCAATTAATTCAAGACATTAGTTAATAAAACTTATAATCAGAATTATAATAAAACTAAAGAATTCAATTAAAATTTCAGAATTCATTCAACCTATCCCCACACTTAAAATTGGACATTGTCCTTAATGTTAATACAATTAAATTTGCAAGTGAGAGGGTTATTTGGTACTTTCTTGATTGTGGTAATTTCTTGATATTGATCCATTCGATGTTAACTTATCCTTGTAAAAATAAAAAGAAAAGAAAAGGAGAAAAATAAAGGAAATAGCAATAAAAATAATATAATTAAAAACAATCAAACAATAACAATGAAATAAAATACGAAAGTAATACAACAAAAGAAAATCCTAATTCTTGGGTTGTCTCCCAAGGAGCGCTAGGTTAACGTCTCTAGCTCGACGTACTTCTTTTGCTCAAGGTGGTTCAAATGATTCATGTGATTGTCGCCTAACTACAGGTTTCATCCTGTAAGTAAGCTACCTGACTGTGCTTTCTACTAACCTTCTTTCTTGATTTATTCTTTCGATTATTCTTTTGAATTTGTGGCTTCTCAGGTGGCTCCTTACAGGTGGAACTTTGTAACACTCTATCACATATTTTCTTTATGTTGATAGTATCCACAATTTCAAAAAGATTTTACTTAACTTCAGAGACTCTAAATGTAATTCTCTCCTTTCCCACTCTCAGAGTTAACTTATCTTTGTCAATGTCTATAAGAGACTTGACGATCGCTAAGAATGGTCACTAAGGATAATGGATATCACTAAGTCTTGATCTATGTCTAAGATGGTAAAATTAGTAGGAAAGGTGAATTTAACCTTGATAGGTACATCATTGATTATGCCCCAAGGATGGAGAAGTGATCTGTTAGCCATTTACAAGCACATGCTAGTTAGTGTTAGTTCACCTAATTTCATCTTTTTGCTTAAGGCATCATACTCATGTTGGCTCCTAAATCTACAAAAACCTTATCCACTTTAACATTACCGATAATATAAGGAATATAAAAATTCCCTAGGTCACCTTATTTCTATGGTAGTATTGTTACCCTATTAGAGTTCTCCTTGATCAACACTTCCCTCTCCAACTTCTTCAGTTCCTCTTTGTTTAATAACTTCTCTTTTATAGATTCAGCAAGGTCAAGTCACATTTTCAATTGTCCTATTATATCTAAGACCTCATTCAACTTTGCTTCTTTTGACATTCTCTGCGCTAACATGGGGGTATGGAATTGCAGGTTAATACTCCTTGATTTTCTTAGATTATATTTACTTTGTATGAACCATTCACTAGCCCTTTTATGATCTATAACTCTTTCTTTTTTTTCCAGAAGGTCTCTTTAAAATGTCCCTCCATTCATGAAACCAACCTTTATCTTTTCTTTATTCTCAATTTTGCATCGATTAGCTTTCAATTTAGTAATGGTTTCCGTTAATTTGTCTCCAATTCTTACTTTCCTTTCTTTTTCTGCTTTTGTAAACATCTTTTAATGGCCCAGGTGATTGCCATTATCCTTTCCTTCGGATTCATTTCAGTTGTGCTTGGCAAATTCCCTTTAGGTCTCTTCGCAACATATTTGGCTAGTTGGTCAAATTTTATCTCCAAGTTTCATATAGATGCTTCATTTTGTTAATATTTCACCTTTAAATCTTGAATGAATTATAGTATTATCTCATCCATCCCCAGATTCCTTGGTTGTTAAGTCATCAATTTGCAATTATTTTAGACTTGATTATCTTTAATGTGTTGAAATTATTATCTGAAATTAATGAAATTATCTTATAATTGTTTGTAGATGATTTTCAACACCTTCAAGATGAAATTGAATCAAAAAGATGCAAAAGAATGAAGAAAATCTGAAATTCCTAATTTGGCAGCAATTTTGTGACTAAACGTGGGCACGCCTAAGGATGGAATAAATATGTAGATCAATTTTCAAGATTCAAATTCGAGATTCTCACATTCTTTACAGATTATATTGCCATCTTTCAAGGGGATTGACCACCTGAAATTGGGGGATACATTATCTGAAGAGAATCAAGGAAAGATAAGGGGAAAAACAAGCATAAAAGAGAGAGGATGGTGGTTCACGCAAGCTAAGTTTAGGTTTAGGATAGATTTTCATTTCTGCATCTTTTCTTTTCCAGTTTTTACGTTTTTTTGCACTTCTTCCTTTAGTATTTTCATAATTTTCAGTAAAGAACCAGGGATGGAGACTTTACGCTTTGTTATTTCTTCCATTTTCGATTCTAGTATGAGTAGCTAAACTTTTAGTTTTGGTTAAGGGGATTCATGTTATCCACTAGTATGGTGAGATATTTGAATAAAGTTTATGTTATTAATAAACATTGAATATCTTCCGATCTACTCTTTCTAATTGAATTCGTTGGTTTCTAGGTGTGCAACTAGGGATTAATGTGTTCAACCACTAGATTAACGAAATATGATATTCAGTTTCGTGAATCACAAGTAGCAATTAGGATTGTCTTCTCTACATTAGAGTTAGAAAATTCTAAGGAGATATTCGCTTAATTGATTGCATGTTGTACATGTATTTCGCTTGCTCAATGGTTCTTGATTCGTAAAGTTATTATTCAATTAAACCTATGATCGTATCTAGTTTGTTGTTTGATAAGAATGCCAGGATACATGTTTCTAGTCATTACTCTTAAGAGAAATATTCCCAATGAATGGTTGTTAATGATTGCAATGTTACACCGAGGATCCATTTTAGCACGATAACATCGGTGACCCGAAATCAAGGTTTGTCTCTTAATTTTTCAGATTCAATTATTTCTTTTTATTTACGATTTTTCTTATACTTTTTCTTATATTTTCGTGAATCAAAACCACCCCTCCATTTTGTTACTTTGTTTTAGTTTTAAACTCGCTAATCTTTACCATTAAAAATTTCTCGTGGGAACGATATCCACTTACCACTACTACATTAAATTGTATTAACGGAAGTGATTTATTTTGAATTTAGCGGCAGGCGACAGCAGTACCAAATTTTGGTGCCATTGTCGGGGAATTTCTTAACGGTTTTTGTTAGTGATGTTTTTGTTTTTGTTTATATTTTTGGTTTCGTTGCGCTTAGTTACATTGTCTTCTGTTTATTTCAGTTTCACAGCTCTTTCTGATTTTTTGATCTTTTAGCGGCATGGCTCACTATCAGTATGCTTTTAATTCTGAT
>JANZLD010000089.1:2525-24638 GCA_026413575.1 Erythroxylum carthagenense | reverse complement strand
TTAATTTTATTAATAAATAAAATTTATATTTCTACAATTTATCATACTTAGATGTAAATATATTTTTAAGTATATTAATTTATAATAACATTAGCAAAAAAAAGTTGTAAAAAAGTTTTTTTTTTTTTAACCTGTAAATTGTTCTCTCTTTTATTACATAGGAAATGGTATAATTGACTTTTAATGGTTAAATAATTAGTTGTTTGATGAAAACCCTCCTGGCTGGTTGTCTTCAAACAGCCAGTGATTCAACTGCTCTCCAAACACCAATCAGCTAAAAAAAAATAGTTGATTAGTACCTTACCAAATGAGGCCCTTGTCTCACTATTAATAAGAAGAGGTCGCCCTTTTTATAGACAAAATGATCATTTGTAAAGTTAAATATATATTCTTTCACTCGTGGATTATTCAATTATTATGTATATTGACCAACTAACTTGTGCATAAGAAGATTGAGAAAAGTTGAAGAAGGCTCCATATAGTATTATTAGATGGATACGTGGCTATGTCATCGAAGGCAAATAACCAGATGGATGAGCTATGCATGTCTCCAGTGTAAATTGGTATAAAGTAATATAATTAATGACAATAGACTTGAATTAATCAATACATATTGCACACAAATACGTTGTAAAGCACTAAAAGAGTGCAGAAATCGATAAAACAAAATGGCTCATTATGAAGAGCAGAAAGTTCATCAATGAAAGAACATTAATGTGCTTTCCATTAGAGCCACTCTAGCCCATGGATGAGTTACAATCAATATATATATAGATATATGGACTTGAAGTACAAGATGATCTCCAACTTATTACACAGTTTTCAGGATAAAGTAGACCGCAATCATAGTGAAAAAAAGTCCTATTGTTACTCCAAAATGTTAATTAGCAGAAGGAAGATCAATGAGTTAGAACATATTGATATTCACAGCCATGACAACTGATTACCTGCATCAGAAGCTAAAGTCTTGAAGCTAGACAAGAAGATCTTTATTAAAAATCTGACAAAAAGGGTCGCACACTATCAAGCTGACAAATACAAGTTATATCTTGTTCGATTCTTCTGTTATTCCCTATTTGAAGAGACAGAAGAATCTCCCAACCCTATATGTTCATTAACAGATGAATCGGATTATTCTGGACTTAAAATAGGATAAAGACGCAAGAGAATAATTTATGCCGGAAACAAGCAAAGACTAGTTACAACCTTAATCACACCTATTTGCAGAACCAAGGAAACCCCTTGACAACATTAGCATAATCTTCTGTTCCATGAAACTAGAGGCATTAAAAGCTTCTTTTATTCAGATAACCCCAATCACCAGCACTCATCTTTGAGGGGGATCCACAGTCCTAACATTTGCACCCGTCATTCCTTCGATCCGATCTTTGGTTATCTCCACAAAGTGCCCCACTATCTCGTGAAACTGCTTTAGCCCAGACAGCGGGAGAATTATAGAGGACCTATCAGAACCAGCAACCTGCAATTTTTGTGTCATTCCATCATACGACAAGAAGCCTTCAGATCAATGAAAGAAAAAGATGAACTTATCCAATCATCAACCTCACTTAAGACACACCTCAGAAATCCGCAGGAAATGACCTCTATTGTTTCTACCAAGATCAAAGAAGAATCTCTTCTGATCAGCTCTGATCACTTTCGAGACCCCGATGCCACCAATTTCTTCCTGTGCTGGCAGTTCAACAGGTCTGTCCACATTCAATTCAGAAGCTGAAGTAGGTTGACTACTATCTCCAGTTATAAACCCAGCGCCAACATCATCAGAAAGACCAACCAAACACTCTGAAGGTTCTGAATTTTGCTGCTTTGGTGTGCACACAACCAAGTGGAACCAAAAAAATGCAAAGTAAGACCCTGTAATTAATCAGAAAAAGGCTCTTCCCAAGGAAATGATGGAGAACTGCATGGAACTTTTAAGAAACCTGATTGGGCAACATGAAAAGTCTTGATGCTTCATTGATGTCCGCTAAAATATTCCTGAATGCTGCCCATCCTTCATCTTGGGAACTGCCAGCAGGCACGATGATGGTGCTACGGTTTCTGCTAATAGAAGCTTCAGATACCTGCAAATATGTAATAATGGCATCTATAAATGATGACATAGGAAAAAAAATCACGCCTTCCAAAATCCATTCTCCAGGAAAAGTTCTTTATCATGAGAATATTGGCAAAGACTGTTCTCCTGATAGCTGAAAGGATGCCTTATCATCATATCAGCAGTTTAATACAAAGGTGTGGAAGTTGACTGAAACAGCATGAGCTAAAAGATTCCTAACCTCAAAGAATTGCCACCACACTTCTCATAAGATTTCTGACAGAGGCTATTATAGTTCTTGATGAGTAAGCTTCTACACCAGCCCTCCCAAGTAGTATGTCACACAATTCTCAACTTAGTCCATTTGTATCCAAGGGCAGAAGCCCATAACTGTATCTATTTGTAGTTATACCCCCATATATTGGCATTTGATGAAAGGATCATTCAAATGGCTTAACATTTGAACATAAAGAAGGTCAACAAGGAATAAGACAAAAAGCATTACACAGGTGTCCCTAAGCATCTAATAATTGATATTTGACATTCTTTTGGTGAAACTCTTAATGTTAGCAACAATAAGAGGTTGCTAACATTAACACGCAAAGCAATTAGCATAAGATAAGATGGACCTTCAACTAGAAAAGAAGTAAATATGCATGCATGAAGTGTCAAAATATAAGGTAAGTGGATGCTCTAACAAAGAACTTCTCAAAAGTCCCTCCTGGACTCCAAATCTAAAAACACAATTCAGCTCCATAACATACTAGAGAAAGTGTTAATTGACCAATAATAGGAAATGAAAATCAAACATTTAACCATTTCCCTTAAACAAAGATAAAGATTGGATGATCCAATGGAAGAAGAAGCATAAGCGAAATATTTGGAATACAAAGATCTTGGTAAATATTCAATGGCCCAAGTAGATAACATATACTTGATTACAAAATGGAAAGAGTAATGCACATAGGACAGAGCAACCTACGATTGTCGAAGACTACATTTTAAAATGGTAAAACACAGATCTCTTTCATCAAATTGAAACTTCTTTATGTAGTGGCAAGTCACTTAAGATTCAATAAAAACAATATGATAGGAGAATATACTCAGTTTGGTCATTTTGGAGTTGATAATTATTCCATAATTTTAAGAAAACCTCATACCTTTTAATTAGAAATGGCTCTAATGTCTCATAGATATGGGAAAATTTGCTCGAGGAAAATGACTAGAAAAGAGGTGGTCTGGTTTTCTGTTCGAATAGTATTAGGAAGCAGACTGAGATCAGATTAATCATTTTGAAAAAGTTAGTTAACAAATGGGAATACATTTTGGATGGAACCTGTAACACATCAAGCTAATCTCTAAATACACTTCACCTCCGGCACTATTATTCACCATCCATCTCCAACAGGAGCTGTAATTGCATTAATGTCATTTCTGGCTTTCACGCTACTACAGCTTTATTACTAAAAGCCTATAGGTTCAGTTCTTATCACTATTAATAAGCCTCAGTCAAGGAGTTTGAACAAATACAAGAGAAACATATTCTTCGAAGAGCATGGTGGCTTGGATCCTCATGAAAATTTAAAGCTGTGATGCTACAGCTGCAGAAATAAGGTACATGTTCTTTCTTAGGAATCTCTCCTGAATACATCGCAATTTACCTAGTACACGCAACTGCCATTGAAAGGGTGCAGCTGTTAAATTCTGTCCACTAGAAAGGGACTGAATAAAACGGAAAACTTTCAGGACATGGCAGTTTATTGAATAGAGATATATTAAACCAATCAAACTTCAGGATGTATGAACCAATGCAGACAGCAAACAGTTAAATGAAGTCTTCTATTCAACATTTGATCCTGCTGTAACCTATAATTGCTAGGACAATGAAGTAAGAGTGCAAAGCTCGAGGGCAAAAGTCAATACAACGACCAGAAAAGAAAGAGTAGGGGAAAAGGAAGAGATCTGAATAATAAACCTTCAAGAAGCGGCCCCTTCTGTTTTCACCAATGTCAAAGTAGAAAACCTGCGGATTGTAAAACGAAAACAGAAAAATAAAGGATTAAGAGATGCAAGAAACTGAAATTAGAGTTAAAATTTAAAGAGTTAGGAGGAGCGAAAGAAGAAATTGCCTTGGTGTCGAGCTGCAATTCCTTGCTGAAGAGGTCCTGATCACCGGAATTGACATAGTAATTGAAGAGATCCAAGAACCAAGAAATGCCGGAGAAGGGAACGATGATGGTGGACCTGGTAGCGGAAGTTTTCTCGGAGATCTTCAAGTAACGCCCACGAGGATTCTCTTTGAGATCAAAGTAGAAGAGTTTATGCTCCACCTGCAGCGTCTTGCACATGAGCTCTACATCATTTCCTCCGCCTCCTCCTCCTCCTCCACCACCACCACCAGAATTCCCTTCCATTTTATCAAATTCAAATACAATCTTCGTTCACAAGAATAAAATAACTTAACTAAATCAATCACAGTTTCCTGGTTGACTTGTAAAACTTGAAAAAAGGAACCAAATTTCAAAAGTGGTTGACAAAGTAATTGTCTTTGTGTAACCACCAACAACAACCAAAAAAGGAGTGGAAGGCGCGTGGATCTTATAAGTAGGGCATTGGATTGAGGAGCTTCATTGATTCTGAGTGAGTCAACTAGTACATGAACAACAAATGAATTGAAACTCGTCTTAGCACTGAATTTAGGGTTTGTGGGGGAGGTGATGTATACATAATACAATACGAAAATGGAGGGGACTCATCTTCTTCACGACCATTTACTCTTTTTTTATTATATTTCTGAAATAAAGACTAATGAATGTAAAGGGCCAAGGCCCATGACAATTGGGCCTATAAGCTTCTGTTCATATATATACGGAAAAACCAAAACAAAAAACAAAATGAACTTAAATCAGAGCTTTTGCTAATCGTTCGTTGGTTTTCTCTGAATCTCCGGTAGATCTTGAGAGCGCGTAATCAGATCCCTGCGTCCACTGCTGTACTTCTTCTTCTTCTTCTTCTTCTTCTTCTTGAATGTTTGTATACTAACTAATTCTAATTTTACGATAGCTATCTTGTTCTCCGATTCAGGTTAGTTCTTTACTTCGTTCTCTGTTCATTTGGATTCTAGGTCTCTTACTTCTAATTTACATCTTTATTTATTACGAACACAAATCTTTTGATTGTTGATATTCATTTTCGTTAATTGGATGAATTACTATGGTTATTTCTGGGTGTATAATTCTTTTTATTTTACATCAATTTATTCAGCGCAAAGAAAGATGATAGAGGAAGGAAGGAAGATGGAGGGTGTATTTGTTGGGATATTTGTTTTGGCAAATCTTCCATTCCTTCTGGCTTTTCAATCCACGGTGCCAGCTTTCCTTTGGTCTCCTCATCTCCCCCGAAATCAGTACGCTAAACTACACGCATTCTTAATTTTATTCTCTTTTATTTGCTATTTTGCTTCCCTTTTCTAATTCTTGTGGTAATCTCTGATATTATCATGTTCAAAGCTAATGCCATGATAAAATTTTAAATCTAATACACCAGTGAAACATATTTGTTGATCAAAACTAAAGCCATTATTGAGCTTGCGATTACCATAAGAAGGAAGAAGATTGTGGGATAATATAACTTCAATGTCAAAACATATTATGATGATGCTGCTTTGACTTCAGTACTAGCATTATCTGGTAAATTTCATTTGGATTTAAATTATTGCATTGTTTAATGAGTAGGATGTATAGGCCAAAAATCATCAGGACACTTTATTTGTCAAATATGAGCCCATTGGTAACACTTGAACAAACATTCAATATGATAGTAAATGTTTTTGATGGTTTTGAGCCTTAGCAGTGGCCCTCGCATGCAAAAATGTTTGAGGCATGGAGCTTGTTCTTTTACCTACTGTTTCTTACATTGCTGAAAACCATAAGGGGCTTCTTTTTTCGTCATGTATACTACTGCTTATAGCATGTGTTGGTGTCATATCGCTGATAAATTTGCTGATATGCTTTATTTGCTCCATAGTAATTACCTTTATTAGCATTTTTGATTGGGTATATACTTTAGCTTTTAGATTTTCTTTTCTTTAAGTTGATGCCTGAAGTTGATGTTTAATATTTCACTACTCCAATTCCCTACAGATTGCTAATTAATAGAATGGATGAAGCCGTGACTTATCAGACATTTTCTCCTAAAGATCTTGCCAAGTCTGTTCTATCTGAAGGGGGATGGTCTAACTTACTGGTTCGAAGCTTTCCTCTAAAAGCTTTTTTCCCTAGTATTGCTTACATGTTTTCTCTTGAAGCTTTTGAATAGAGGATATATGTGTTCCTTTATTTCTTTAATCTTCTGTTTTATCTGTTAGGCTGTTTTTTGCTTATTTCCTCTTATACTTCTCACCATGCAGTGCTCTAAAGAAAATCTTCAGCAGCCTTTGGATCTGGCTCTTGTTTTTGTTGGTAGAGAGGTAAGAACTGAGGCTCAATTTCTTTTCCCTCCACCCCCATCCTCCTATTTCCTGCGTAGAATACAGTTAAGTCTTCAATGGGCTTGACCACTGCTGGCACAATGGCACTTGTCTTCGCTATGGTTATCTTGCTACAGCTAATCAAGTGATGGTAATGAATAGATAATCGGGGTATAAATGTTATCAGAATATTTTATGTCTCATAACTGCTATGGTTTTTTATTTAGATCGGCATGAATGAATGGTATAATTTCTGACCACCTTTTGTTTTAACCTTCACTTTTGCATTGGTGTAGTTAATACATGAGAGGGAATACAACATGGGCAGATATTTTCTGTTTTCTGAATTCATTTCATTGATTGCTTGACATTTTTTATTTGTAGCTGCGTTCATCAGACCTTTCTGCAAACAAGAATGCAGATCCCGCTCTTGTTAACTTGCTCAAGGTAACTAGAGTATGTGCTATTATTGGGCTTTCACACTAGTGTTCAGACAGTAATTACATCCTAATTTGCATTCTTATAGATGGTTTTTTGTGCTCTGGTTAGGCCTCATTTAAAAGATCTAATTTCTCTATGGCATTCCCGTATGTTGCTGCATCTGAGGATGAGAGAGTGGAGAGTTCATTGTTTGTAGGGTTTGCTGAAACTTGTGGGCAGGATTTGGTGGTTGGTAACATTGCTTTCTCTGATTCCTGCTCTGTAGACGGTGAAAACTTTAAAAAACTTGTAGACCTGGATGCAGTTCATGTAAGTTAAGTTGACATATTAATAAACGATTGCTAGAATTTCTGTCATGTCAACTGTCTTACAATCTTTTATCTATAAAAAACAGGACTATCTGACTTCTAGGAGGAGAGAGATGTCAAATGGGCCAGCTGATCTCATTGTCTTCTGCCACAGGGGATCAGAGTACTGGAAAGGATATGACCAGAAACAGAGTGAACGTGTGTTAAAGTTACTTGTTGTTTGTGTATAAAAGATCTTCCTTTTTTCCCTGGCTTGTTTGTCTAAGAGATTCATGCTGATATTTCTTGCACTAAATTTGCAGGTGAAGTTTTCTTTGAGCTTATCAGTTCTATGGAGATGTCCCATGCAAAATATTCGGTGCTCTATGTTTCGGATCCCTTTCAATCAATCAGGTATCCTTCTTCTCGAGAACTAAGAAGGTTTCTCATCGAAGATTCTAGAGCAAATGGATCACTCAATTCTGCCGTCTGTGATGAAGTTTGCCTGATCAAGTCATCACTGCTTGAAGGGGTTTTAGTCGTAAGTATTTGTTTAACCTTCCATTTGCATCTGGCTGTGTGTTTAGCGGTGCACCTTGCATCTAACTAGGCAGATAATTCTCATATGATCTTTTCATCTTTGAGGTCATGTTCATGTAAGGTGGTCTGAGCTTGATGTTGTTTAGGTATATTTGTTATCTTTGAGAAGAGTACTGTCATAACTACCAAATGTAGAGGAGGAAATTGAGATTAGGAGCAAGAAATACATGTTGAACGAAAGGAAGGAAATAAATAAATGATCTTATAACATCTGTTATTTTATGTTATTCACCTAAGCTGTTAGAAAGTAAATCGAACTGTATCTTCATCACCTACTGTCAGGAAGATGACTTGGCAAAAACTTCTCAGTTTTGGACAAGATTCACCAATTACTGTTATCATTATATTTTATTCATTAGTCAAGTATTTTGTGAAGTGACATTGGAGTCTAAAAAGATAAGAGGGAAGTTTGGTCGATCACATTAGCATTCTAGTTGACATCCTAAAAGAACTAGCGACCCTTCAATGACAGATACTTCTTGCGGCTCGTAACAGAGAAAATCTTACTGGGGAATCCTAGTTTATTTCTGATATCAGTTGCCATAGCGATATCAGTTTATTTCTCAACGGCTGATTGACCAACTCTTTGAGCACTCGAGTAGTTTAATATCTAGGATATATTTGTCTTTTATGTGTCCTTGCTCTATCATTCATATTAAATGTTCAATGATAAACTAATCTTGTGGAGCACTGATATCGAAGCTATATTTGCTGCTCCAGGGGGTTGTTTTGCTTATCATATTAATAGCAGGACTTTCTTGTATGATGGGAATTGACACTCCGTCGAGATTTGAGGCACCACAGGACTCTTAAATGTGTTGTGGGGCTGAAGCATCATTTTTTGGTACGAAGTCTTCTATGCGATGCAGGATTGGAAATGATTAGTTGTAAGTTATGTAGTCGCACTGGAAAAGATGTAGCCTTGTATGTGCCAATGGGTAATAATGGGGTTTCTGATAGCATTATGTGATGTATGCCTACCGAATATATTGTTCTGTTAAAGAAAATTTTTTACTTGGACAAGGTTTCACGGTAAATAATTTCTTAGTTGTACAAAAACATTTTCAACTTTCCAAGTTTATGTGGTTCGGCCATGACTTGAGACAAACTGTACAAAATTGGCTACCAATGTTTAATTTGGTTTTATTGACAACTAATGTCTTATGAATTAAAGAACTTTTCTAAGCAAAGCGGAGTGAGAAGTATGCACACTAGTTTAAGAGAATATTATCAAACTTAGCATGATTGATAGAATTATTCTTGAACATGCATTGTTGAAGATTCTTACCAATGTTCACTCTCTCGTCTCAACCCAGGGCTACTCTCAAAATTTTATCAACTTAACACAGTCTCATGGGATTTTTCCTTATTCCCTCATCAATGTCCCTTTTCTTTCATGAAAATTCACATGGCAAGCATTAGTCAAAACTTGTTAATACTTTCATGATTTCACATCTAAAACAGAGGAGTCTTAAGACTAGAAACCAATAGTATATTACTGTAGTGAGCTATTATTCAGAAACTTTTAACTTAAAATAATATCAGTAATATAGTGCTCCAGTTGAAGTAATATTAATAATTGATTTTTTTTTTAATTTAAGTAGGTGTTAATATATAACCATACATGAAGCAAATGATTTTCATTAATAAGACATAAATCTAAGGGATTAACTAACAGTTCCCCGACTTGATTGACAATCTGTCAACAAAAAATATTACAAGTCAGTTTTGAGGAGAGTGTTGAGACTTGAGAATGTCAAAGATGTTATTTAGTTTTCTTATTTATGTTGGTACTTAGGTACTGATTTTTAGCTGATTCAGTCAATAATCTTACAACGGAAAGTAAGAAAATCAGGTAATAATTAGTTAAAAACTTACCTATGTACCCATAAGGGTGTTGTATAATAATTACAATTTTTACTCAATTATGCAATAAATGTTTTCATTATTTGATTCATCTCACTCTAATAACAGACCTATGATGGAAACAAATAGCGATATTGATACAAGTAAGTTCATACTACTATTTAAGGGCATCAATGATGATGATAAGAATGAGTATCCAATAGAGATAAGGAGAGCATTGAGTGCTCTAGTGAAAGAAGATGTGGAACTACAAATGAAAAACAAAAAGGTTTGCATCTTTCTTCCAAATTTGGCAAAAAGAATTGGCATGAATGCCAAGAAACAGAGATTATTCTGTTTAACCAAAGGGCAGCTACAATAATAACCTTGTCACACGGTAAGTAATAAAGATCATGTAATCTTAACCAGGAAAATTGAAAATTAACATAAGGTCTAACCCAAATCATGTTCAGGCACAAACGGACATCTGGAGTGTAATGTCGCATAGCGGAGAAGCAAGTGGATGACCATAGAGATGTTCATGTTCAATCAGACAGGAACCCCTAGCTCAGAAATCTTCAGGATCCGTTTGTAAAGTGCCATCCTCTGTTGCTTCAGAACTGATGCCATTGAGGCAACCTAATAAATGAAACAAAGACAACAGAGAGCTATAAAACTGTCAATCAGGAAAGTTCACTAAAGACAACCAATATGTCAAATGTATGAAAAGCCCACCTCAGCTCTAAGTTTTAAAGCCTCCCTTCCAGGGATTTCCCGAAGCTCGTCCATCAAATCTGATAAAGAGCGCAAGAGATATAGAAGCATTAATATTTGACTTTGATCAGTATCCCCTGTTACTTTTTCTGTATACATCATATCTCTTGCTACTATTACAGTTTGCAATCATACAGATAGAAAAGGCATATTTCAAGCACATCATTTTTTTTTTCCTATCCACATCCACAAGTAATCTTTGATCGTGGCACCTCATCAATAGTTGCACTTTCCAACACTTTGTTCACATTATTAGAAAAGCCAAGGGCATAGAACGTCGTAACCTTGGCAAGTCAACAAGGCCAAACCTTATTGATCATCAACCTCATCAATAAGGCATTGTTCAAGACTAATGACCCACACGACACACCATCCCTTCCACAACTGCTTAAAGGAAAAATGTCTAGTGCACATACCTACAGCTTTAGTTTCGACCTTATAGACTGACTTAGCAAGACGATGAATGTGACTTCCAGCATCCCTACAAACATTAGTGAATAAACAAACAGGCAAAACTGAAAGTAGTGTGGTGTGCAAAGAGAAGTTATATCATTTACATGAGTTCCTGTTGACCATGTTTCATATCTTTTTCAGCAAGAGCTGCTCTCTCAACCAATTTCCTACTCTCCTTCTTCATTAGTTCAACTGAAAGGTTAAAATCTTTTACATTCTTTTCAGCTCTAAGAAATTGGGCCTGTGCACAAAAATTTGAATACAAATTATATACGAGGAACAGCCTTCAATACAAACAATAGAGAATTGAGGAATATAGGCTTTCAATATAGAAAATCTATGAAAAGCTAAATTGCAAGGCTATGGTATTTCCTGCAGTACCTCCTCACTTTGAAATCGACCCCATGTATGTCGAAATAAAAACCTTCTTGGTCCTGCAGCCAAACCATTAAGATCAGCTCACCAAGGATGCATGGTATTTCTCGTTTTGGATTGTATCTTTGTCAAACGATAATTTGAAAGATGGGAATTGAATTAAAGAACATAATCTTCTTCTAATTTGAAGAATTAAAACCCAACAATTAAGCATCCACCCTGTTTAGTGAAGAAATGACTGCTCTAACCAAGGTATTCTCTATGAGAAATGGCGGGAGTGGGTGAGCTTTTAGTGCAGTGAAATGGTCAAGACGAAAAGAAGAATACCCCTAAAAAGGAGGAAACTTGCTGCCAAGGTAAACCCAACAGCTGCAGAAGGATGTTCCCTGGCAATAGTCAACTCCTCTGAGAATCAGACAAAGAAAACGACTGAGGGTCATTAGTGGTTCGAAGCTTTCAATAACAAAAGATAAGAAAGATTTGTACTTTATGGAACAAGGATAGGCAATGGGGGTGGATTTATTACCTTTGAGCTTGGAGAAGAAGGCATGTTCATAGGAATTGAAGTGAGAAATGGCCAAAGGAAGTTTATCCTTTTCGACAGAAAGGGAAAATGAGCAATACGATAGAAAACAAGAAGAAGAAGAGAGACAGAGAAGAGTTATACCTGTAAAGAAGAGAGCAAAGAGGAAGAGTGGAGATGAAAGCTACGAGCAGAATTAATTGCAGAGTCTTTGGATTGGATAACCGTTCTCTGCAGATCCTCACCCCACCACTTGTCTCTTCTTTCTTCTTCTTCACTTCTAGTTCCCATCTTTCACCTTGCAATTGGAACGAGAAGAACGAAGAACGAAGAACGAAGAACGTTAAACTGTTTATCATTTATAGATCATAGATTTGTATTTGAAGTTAGATAAGGCCCAATCCAAACCATAATTCACCGGGATTTGATACTTCTTCCATTTATGGGCTTTGATTGGCCCAAATTCCAATCTTTAATTTCATTTCATATTTGACAGTACGATGGGTGTTGCGATTGTTAATAGGATCCGATTTCAAATGCCAAAAACAGAGTAGTTTCCTCGATCACCACACTTGAATTGAAGACACTAGAGACAGGGAAGGGTGATCTAAAGGCTGGTATGTGTGTATGATGTTTTGTGGAGAATTGAAAGATCGGATACATAGTTGGATCAGAGACTACGACAGGCTTCAATTCTTGGCTCTAATCCTCCTTTATATTCAGGTGAAATTTCCATTTACGCACATATATGTTATACCGTCCTTTCTGTGTGATACCTTGGGATTGATGATGTTGTTGTGTTATTACAAAATTGTAGATAGGGTGCGCATTGATTGGATCTCTAGGGGCGTTATACAATGGAGTACTGGTGATAAATTTGGGAATCGCATTGTTCGCTTTGGTTGCGATTGAGAGTAGCAGTCAGACTTTGGGCCGTACCTATGCCGTTCTTCTCTTCTGCTCCATTCTCCTCGACATTGCCTGGTTTATCCTCTTCTCGCGTAATATCTGGTATGTATTGGAAACAACAGGAGACTACGCATTAATACCATTTTATGTTCCATTGTTATGCTTTTGCTCATCTCTTCTAACCAAGTAAATCCAATTCTTTCTGTGTGCCTGTAGGGAACTTTCCTCCAAGACTTATGGGGCTTTTTTCATTTTTTCAGTCAAACTCACCCTGGCTATGCAAATTATAGGCTTTTCTGTTAGGCTATCTTCGTCATTTTTGTGGGTTCAGATTTATCGATTGGGTGTTTCTCATGTAGAAACTGTGCCTCCTCGAGAAGCAGATTTTGACTTGAGACACAGTTTTTTAAGTCCCGTAACTCCTGCTGTAGCTGGACGTTTTTCAGATTCTGATGTTGTTGTAGGAGGCTCTATTTATGACCCAGATTATTACTCATCACTTTTTGAAGATGGTCAAAACACTGGGTGTCTACGAGAAGTAAGCTATCTGTAATTTGCACCTAATCCAATTGTTCCTTTTTTTTTCCGGCTACTCACATGCTTTCAACTCTTTATTCATATCATATCCTATCCGTTGAGAAATTTGTTAATTACTTACTGTTTTAGGTTGATAGAATGGTTGGGTTGTGGGGTTCATGCTGAAATTGAGTGGGAAGAGGAGTTGATTTTTGTTGTCATGGTTTGTTGGATACCCTCAAAAGTAATAAGATGATAGGATGTCTGTTGCTCCATGCATATCATCTGTGATTTCTCTTTAACTGTGTGAAATTTTGGATGACATTTAAATAAAAGTAAAGAGGCGAATGCAACCATACATTTGTTGTATGCTATTTGTGTAGATGAGTAGTTTCTCTCTCTCTCTCTCTTACTGTGCATGGACGAATATTTTTCCATGTATACTCATCATATGTTTCCATGTATACTCATCATATGTGCTACACCGAACATCTCAATCAGATGCTTTTATCTTTGAAGCTTTTCCCTTTGAGATGCCAAAGGTATAATCATATACGATAGTTTTGGTATGCCCCATAGTTGTTGTTTTAAATCTTCAATTTAGTTGTGCAGTGACCCACTTTCTCCTTTAGATAGGGATTGCTGAACTAGGATGGCAGTTAAGTTTTTACCTAGCACTTAAATGCACTTGCCATGTTTGAATAATTTTGCAACTAACCATGTTTGAATAATTTTGCAACTAACGGTTATAGATTATCATTCGTACTGGTTTATGATAAAAATAGTTGAAAAAAAATGAGGAAGGTAGATTATGATATAAGTAGGTCATATCATAATAACTCATGGAGCGCACAAAATAGAGTAGGTCGAGGGAGGGAGGGGGTGCTGGAGAAGTCAAAAGAGTGTACTCATTGTGGCAGCTTAACAAGCGTGTTTGATTAATCTTCCCTATTTTCTTCCTTTATTTATGTTTGAAAGACAAAATCATTTATGGACTTTGCGTTTTATTTTGCTTTTAGGATAAAACTCCTGCTATGGTTGACAATATATCTAGTTCTGCTGCCTGTACCTCACAGCTTAAGGTTCCTACGGTCAGAACTTCTCAGACTGTAGATGTAAGTTCTTCTGGATGACTCTCATCTTCTGCTTACTTTTACTGATGTAAAAATTTTAGGTGAGTTTTTCAACAATGATTAGATATTTAATAGACCGTTCATGGTTAACTATTATGTACTTAGGATTATCAATAATGGAACTTTCGTATTGGACAATGATCCAATGGAACTGGGCTGGAACAGGCTCAGGCCCAGCCTGTGGCTTGGGA
The DNA here is from genome assembly GCA_026413575.1 of Erythroxylum carthagenense. Lineage (NCBI taxonomy): Eukaryota > Viridiplantae > Streptophyta > Magnoliopsida > Malpighiales > Erythroxylaceae > Erythroxylum > Erythroxylum carthagenense. The sequence continues at coordinate 10,067 of JANZLD010000089.1, read as the reverse complement.
CCCACGGCCTGTGGCTGATCCCAATTGGGCATGAGGGCAGGAGCCCAGGCTCGGTCTTCGGGTAGGCCCCATTTTAATAGATATCCAACCAATCCCAATTTGAATATTTGTTTTTTTTTCCTTTTACAAATGCAAATGTTCGAACTATCTGCAACTATATTCGTCATAGATATTGTAATTCCCACAGCAATCCTAGTCAAGATTCCCTCCTTGATTTCTATGTCCTACAAATCTTACCTTGTAATATTCATGAAACTCTTTACTACTGACTGCCTTGGCTGCGGCCAAGTTTCAATGTGGACTGCCTTTCAATGTTGCTCCTTGTGGTCCTGGGGTAGGCAGGATCTCTTTATCAATCTGGATTTTGAGGCCTATGCTCACTAGAGCTCCTCCTTTCGCGCTTGTGTTACAGTCCACTTAAGACTGGTAGCAGGTTCCCCTTCGTGGGTAATTCAGTGGAGTGGATGGTTAGTACTGTCTCATGCTTCCTCACCAATGAGTAAGCCTGTTGGAGGGTGCGGAATTCGAGGAGTTTGCCGATGACCTCCAACTCCGGCTTCAAGCCCTATAAAAAGAACCTGATCAAATGTTCCTCCAACAAGTCAGTTTGTTGGAGTATCTGTGGAAACTGGTGCAGTAGTCTTGCACTGAATGCTCTTGCCTAACTGCTTTGAAATCACCCATCGGATCCTCGAAAACTTGCTCATCAAACCTTTTTTTAATCACATCAATCAGCTCTTCCCAATCCATAGATTCCTTCTACGTTCATTTCTTCATAATTAATTGATACCACTCCTGTGCCTCTCCTTCCAGATGCATCATTGCTATGCCTACCTTCTTTTCATTCAGGGTATTGTTGTGTGCGAAGAATTGTATGCACTTGTATAACAAACTCTTCACTCCACTACCCTTGAACACTGAGAAGTCAATCTTATTAAATCTTGTTGGGGTTGTGTACATCTCCTTCCCTGTGAGGTTCCTGTAGGTAGTGTTGTCGGCTCCTTCCCTAGTGAGCTTTGCTTCGCTGCTCTGCCCATTGTCCACATAAGCGGATGAAACATAGTTTTCAGTTCTCCCAATTCCTTTTCTTGTTTCTCCATCCTGCCCGATTCTCCACTAATGGTTTCTCATTTCTGACTTGGTTGTGAAGTAAGGTTTTCAGGTTCTTCTTGATTCTTCTGAGTTCTGTTGCTCGCGTTCCTTCTGCAGTGGTGATGTTCCAAGGGTCATCCGCTCTGATACCAGTTTGTTACATACAAAATGACAAAGGTGTAACAATGCAGAGAAGAACATCATAGAAGAAGAGAATTAGAACAGAGGGAAAAGCGAGGACAACATCGTTATTGATTCTCTGAAAATTTTGTCAGTTTGTTTTGTGATATAGATCCGTAGGCCTTACATCTACTGCCACGTACAATGTTTTCAGAAAACAAATGATAGAGAAATGAAACTACATCATTTGAGGAGTCTTACGTCATAGTGCCTAAATGACTTCGTTTTTCTCATGTTTGTTAAGGGTTGTTGGTTCCCACCTTTGCATGGTGTCTTCTCTCGTGACAAAGGTGACGCATTGACAAGAAAAAGGATGGATTCAAAATTTCTGTCGTGATACCATGTAGATTTTGAAAGTGAGTGAATTAGGTTAACAGTAATTACCACAAATATATAATATACAAGGAAATGTATTTACAAATAAAACCTAATACAACAATTTTAATTTCCTAGATATTGAATTTAATCTGCTTGTGTTTTGCTATATGTACTGTTTTTAACTATTGTAGTGCTTATTTGTTTCAGGAAGAAAATGCAGATCCGAAACTTCAGATTGTTTAATAGTACAACATTGAAGTTTGGCTCGTACTCTTCCACAAGCATTATTTTGTGGTTGGTTTCCTTGAGTGAGGCCAGTTGTGACCAGGGGTGTGAGACATGTACAGCTTTTGATATTGCAATTTTTTCGCACATGTTGACAAAGTTTATAAAGAGTTGGGTACGGTTAGGAAGATTTGTTTGTTGAGAAGAAGCGTGAAAATCTCATTCTACAACATTAAGCTAAGAATGCCATCTTTCCAAGATCTGTGGGCAGTCTGGATAAGGACTTAAGCCTACAATGAGGAGTCTGTATGTTAGTGAATTTTGACGTGAGGTACACTTTTGTGGGATAGGTTGTCAACTTTAGCTTTAATTCGGCTCGAGGTTTTTCATTTTTTCTTGTCTTTTAGATGCGGGAATGGTTAACTCTTTAAAACGCCTGAAGTTTATGCCTATTTCTTTATTGGTTATTCTAATTCAACTTATTTATCCTTCAATTTTTCCATTATGTTATTTTCAATGATGTTGGTGTCTGCTAAATTGAATGAAGCCATCAGAAAACAACTTGAGTTGATTCTTTCTTTCTTTCTTTCTTTTTTACTTCAGTTTCGATTTGGAGTATATCAGAAATGCAGAATTAATAGGACAATAGGCTTAAACCTGCCATGAATGACTTAACTCTGCTTCACAAGAAGAAGCTTTGTTGGGGACTGGCAGTTGATTATTAATGTAGTGTTCACGCAAGAAGCTATTCGTTCTTAACACAGAAGAGAACAAAGGGGTAATAGTTCTGTTTTATGGGGGTCTTACTCCAGATTGATTACTTGGTCTTTGTGTTTTGTTTTTGTGGAGATTTGGCAAACTCCATGATACATATAAGAGGAAGGAGAGGTCATGTGTGTCAAGTGTGAAGCACCTGATTTTATCGTCGTGTCTGCAGAACTTGTTTTCAATTTATTATGTCATTTGTTTCATGTGTTCCTATTAAGTAGGGGCTTAATGAGTATTGATTTGTTACTGATTATTTTTAATAAATCCATATATGTTACTCCTAAATCTCAAAGTCTGTTAACTAGTTTTTAACAAGTCACGGGTTATGTAGTACTTATCGAAAATCAATTCAAGTACTACATTTTTGGAGATTCTCCCTTGGCTAGTAATTCTTCTTCGAGTGAGATCCTTGCTCTTAGAAAATTATTAGATTTTTCTTATTATTGACCTTTTACTTCCGGCCCTCTATCAATTTAGTATCAGAGCATGTTTACAAGATGGTTCCTACGCGTTCTTCCGATATGCCTGATCCACAAATCTCACGTTCTTCCACTATGCCCAATCCACAACACTCAAATCCAGCCTTGCTTGAAGCTGTTATTCAGCAGCTCTTTGAGTTGGCTGCTCAGTTAGGCACCCTCAACGCTGCCATGGCTGCTCTCAAGGCTTCTTCCAGCAGCAACCTCCAACTTGAACGTAGTCATAGTAATCAAGAGAGAGGCAAAACAATAGTTCGAAGTTTAGATGACGAAGATGAATATAACCTACCTTGGTGGCTCAAAAATCCATCAAAGCGTCTGAGCACAAAGATCGAATTTCCCAAATTTGAAGGAGGTGATCTAAGAGGGTGGATTCTAAAAGCTGAAAAGTACTTTCGCTACTACCAGACACCAGACGAGATGAAGGTGGACGTTGCTGCCATGTATTTAGAGGGTGATGCGCTCAACCTCTTTGCGTGGGCTAACACTGCACGAACTCTTCTCTATTGGGAAGAACTCAATAAGGTGTTACAAAAGCATTATGGTCTGGGAGGATTTCAAAACCCAGAGAAATATCTTTTCGGCATCAAGCAAATGGGAACTATACAAGAGTATAGACAAGACTTTGCTACGAGATCAGCTAGGGTTAAGAATTGGCCTAAACATTGTCTCTCAAGCGTTTTCTTGAATGGCTTGAAGGAGGAGTTGAACATGGACGTGCGAATACAAAAGTTGCAGACAATTTACAAAGCGATGAGTTTAGCTAATATACTAATTGGGTCACTCGCGATTCATGTTTTTTAGGGGGGGGGGGGGAGAAAACAACCACAAAATTTGAAAACTAGCTCATGGGATATCAAGAAACAAAGGAAGCGAGATAAAGGTTTATGTTATCGGTGCAACGAGAAGTTTCAACCTCGTCACCACTGTAAGTTTGGGTCACTCAAAATCATGGAAATAACCGAGAAAGAGGAGCCCATAAATCAGATTGTATCTGATGCAGAAGATGAAATCGACTTAGAGATGCATGCTGAAATTTCTTTCCATGCATTTTTGGGCCAAACATCAGGTATGACTATGAAGTTGAAGGGAACGTTGGAACAGAGGGACGTTTTAATTCTAGTTGACAGTGGTTCTACTCATAATTTTATATCTGAGTCTCTTATCTCTAAATTATAGCTACCCACTCAATCGATACCCCCTTTTGGTGTTCAAATTGGTAATGGGAGTCTCATCCGTTGCAACAAGATTTGTAGGCAGTTGCACATCCAGGTACAAGATTTAAAGATTATTGGTGACTTTTATCCTTTTGCCATTGTTGGATTAGATATAATTTTAGGTATTCAGTAGCTAGCTTCTTTGAATACAATGCAAGCTATTTGGCAGCAAATGTTTACGATTTTTTGGGTTAATGAAAAGAGGTATAAACTCCAAGGAGTTGCTCGTGATTCTTCATCTGCAGCAAAATTTAAAATTTTGGCTAAACAAGATGAGTCCAAAGTTGCCTTAGCCAGGTCGCTCACTGATGTACAAAGCCTCTTACAGGAATTTTCATATTTATTTGTAGAGCCTACATCACTCCCCCCTTGCGCTCTCACTCTCATGCTGTTGTGCTTCATCCCAATGCACAGCCTTGCAACATTCAACCTTATAGGTACCCTTATTACCAAAAGGATGAGATTAAGAAACAAGTGACTGACTTGCTGTCCAAAGGCTTTATAATGCCAAGCTCAAGTGTTTGCAAGTCCGGTCTCTTGGTAAAGAAAAAAGATGGTTCATGGTAGATGTGCATTGACTACAGGGAGTTCAATCACATTACAGTGCCTGATAAGTGTCATATACCTAATGTGAATGAGTTAGTTGATGAGCTGAATGGTGTCAGCTTATTTTTCAAAGATTGATCTCTACTCTATTTATCATCAAATTTGAATGCAACCAGAAGATGTTCACAAAACAACCTTCCGAACTCATTCTAGTCATTATGAATTTATTGTAATGTCATTTGGCCTCACTAATGCACCTCAACTTTTCATGGGATAATGAATGACCTTTTTCATCCTTATTTAAGGCGTTTTGTTTTAATTTTCTTTGATGATATCCTTGTCTATAGTCCCTCACTTCATCTTTATAAATTTCACTTAGAGTTGGTTTTTAAATTACTGCGCACTTATATATTTTCGCAAATGCAAAAAAATGTTTATTTGTTCGCCAACAAGTGAATTTTTTTAGGACATATAGTATCTAATGAAGGAGTGAGTGTGGTCATGAGAAAATTGATGTTGTGAAATAATGGCCCTCTCCCATAACTATTAAGGAGCTCCGAGGATTTCTTAGTCTCACAGGGTATTATAAGAGATTTGTACAGAATTATGGTGTTATTGCCAAGTCACTCACTGATCTCATTAAGAAAGATGCTTTTTGTTAGAATGATCATGTTGAAGTTTCCTTTCAGAAGCTTAAGGAAGCTCTAACGATGGTCCCAGTTCTAAAGTTACCCAATTTTTCTTTATCCTTTACTATTGAATGTGATGTCTCTATGGAAGGAGTTGGTGCTGTATTGATGCAATAGAATCATCCTATAGCTTATTTCAGCAAAGGACTTTCCAATTGTAATCGATACAAGTCAGCCTATGAATGAGAATTTTTGGCTTTGGTTCTTACTGTCTAAAAGTGGAAACAATACCTAATTGGGAGGCATTGTTATGTTATGATTGATCACATCACTCTTAAACACTTGCTTGAGCAGTGGATTTCTACAAACTCTCAACAAAGACTTATTCTAAAGTGGCTACCTTTTGATTTCGCTATATTATACGAGGCTAGAAAGGGCAATACTGCAAGTGATGGATTCTCTCGAAAACCACAACAAGTTAATTTTTTTAATTTAATTATGCCCGTGCCTCTAGATTATTCAGATTTCCAAGAAGCTTATTTGCTAGACAATTACACTAAAAATCTCATAACTGACCTACAAAAAGATTCATCTTCACACTTTGATTTTCAGTGGTCAGCCAATAAACTTGTTTATAAAGGCAAGTTGGTTGTTCCTTCTATTTCTCACTTAAGGGCTATTATGTTAGCCGCGGCACATGAGACTCCTACTAGTGGTCATGGAGGTTATTTGAAGACACTAAAGAGGCTCTCAGATTAGTTTATTGGCCTCATATGAAGAGGGATGACAAACTTCATGCTCAACAATGTTTGATTTCCCAACAGAACAAGTGTGAAACCTTAGAACTCGTAGGTTTGTTGTAGCCTCTGCCTATCCCAGAGAGGATTTGGGAAGATATCTCAATGAATTTCGTAGTTGGCTTGCCCAAGTCTAATGGGGTTGACACTATTCTAGTAGTGGTTGATTACTTGAGTAAGTATGGCCATTTTTTTACCTCTCTTTTGTCCATTTACAACAAAAATAGTGGCTGGAGTCTTTGTAAAGAAGTTGTACGCTTGCATGACCTGCCTCGTTCGATAATTTCAAATAGGGATCACATTTCTTAAGCTCTTTTTGGCAGGAGGCAGGAATTATTTCTCCTTAGCCAAACCAAGTTGAGAATGAGCACTTCCTATCATCCTCAAACGGTTGGTCAAACGGAGGTAGTTAACAGGTGTTTAGAAGTTTACCTACGATGCTTTACACATGAACAACCAAAGAAATGGAATTCTTTTTTATGTTGGGTAGAATATTCATACAACACTGGTTTTCATGTTTCCACTAGTACAACACCTTTCAAGATTGTATATGATAAGGATCCTCGACCTCTGCATCTTTTCGTGAAGGGTGAAACATCAAATGCTGACTTGGAAGACCAGTTGTTGCTTTGAGATGCCATGCTGGAACTTTTGAAAGAAAATCTCACTAAAGTGCAGTCTCGCATGAAGGCTCAACAAGACAAGCACCAACGAGAGCTTTCCTTTGACATTAGAGATTATGTATAACTGTGAATCCAACCTTTCATATAGAAATCACTCTCCAAGCGACATTTTGATAAGCTTTCTCCTAGGTACTTTTGGTCATACAAGGCCCTAAAGAATATTGATAATGTGGCCTATGAGTTGGAGCTACCACCATATGCAAAAAATCCATGTCATCTTCCATGTTTCTGATAGACCCCTGCAAATATACACCAACCCAACAGCACGCACACAAACACATAGCAATGGCAAAATATATTTTCTGTATTAATTGATCACTAAGGACCAGTAAAAGACAAAGATAATGTGCTAGAATTCAAGGTTCTAGCTCCTCCAACCTTAAGCTCAACTATACGTAAATGATAGAAAAAAATATGCATGACATTCCCCTCACTCCTCCTGTACTGTTTTATTCCCCTATCAGCTAACTAGCTCTCCATTCCTTTGACAACTTTGCCCACCCCTTGTCCTAATATGACAAAACCTACCCCTCTAATGCCTTGGTCTTTCTTCTATGGTAAGTGAACCTAATTTCTGGACTCCTATGGTTCGTATCAGTACCCCCCCC
>JANZLD010000082.1:40931-61779 GCA_026413575.1 Erythroxylum carthagenense | reverse complement strand
TGAGGTTAGTATTTTTAGGTTGGGAAACACCTTGTGAGTTACTATTTTGGTTTTATCTCTGTATACCCATTATTTGTCATAGTGGAAGAATTATTCTGAGTTTTGTCCGTGGACGTAGCCCAAAGTTAAGGGTGAACCACGTTAAATATTCTGTGTCCATTTTGCTCATTTTATTTTTCCTTTTCATAAAATACACCCGCTGCGCCCAACAATTATCGCTCTTAACCTAAATTTAAAGAGAAGAGTTAAGAGGCAGGGAACAATGTTTTCCGGTCAGTACTGCTCCTCTGACCCTGAAACGATTTGGTCATGGGAATCCACTTGTAAAAGAAAGTCCTATTCAAGCATGCAATACAGACATGAAGTTATAAATAAAGCCTAAAATTTATTTTAATAGTCAATTACTTGAGTATTATCTTCAACAAAGCAAGATATGTTCGTAAACTGCACGCATATGCTAAGGTCGAGCTAGGGCGATCTCTCGCTTCTCTGTTAAACTTTTTGCTTGGGTTTTGTTCTTTCGTTAAACTTAGTAGTAGGAGAAGCTATGGCTATGGAGTTCTATTTTTGTATACCATACTTACTGCTCTGGAGTGTAAGTACAAGGGCAGAAGTTGTTAGGAAAAATTAAAGGCAACTGGTCTAAAAGATAATCGGAAAGTAGTAAACATACTGTTAATAACTTTTTCGTTGTCTCCCACTACCATAACATTAGACCAAGGTTCCCAGGATATGAAACGAAGAAAGCTGTTTGTTTATGCTGATTTTGCATTCCCACTTTTTCCTTCAAATGAACAAGAAAAAGAAACTAGAAAAAATTGATTACTTTTGGAATTGCTTTTTCTTCCCTAATAAACAAGATGTTATTTGGTTATGTTAATTGAAATTATCTTTTACATTGACTATATTTTATTTCTCAAATGAGAAAATTAATATTTGTTTTATTTTAGGAAGTGATAAATAGAAATTACATCAAATTAAAACATTATTGGTCAATTTTGAAAAAAGTAGATGCGGACACGGAAAGATCATAACTAATCTCAGATTCACTCCAAGAGTTTGAATTCAATTAGGAAACTTGATTTTATCCCTAGTATGTAAGGATTTGGATTTGTTTTAGATAGGAATCCTTACAAAATTGAAGTAGACTAGGTTTTGAGTAAGAAAAGAAGGGAAAAACACAACATCTTTTCCGTCATTCTATTTTGTTTCTTATTAGTTTTTTTTCTCTATCTTTCATCTTTTCTTCTATTTTTGGTGTTAGAATCTAAAGCTATGTGTGGCTAAATCCTAATATCGTGACTCAAGAGGATTCAAACTCTAGTTATAACTTTGTGAGGTTTTGTGTTAAACTTATATTTGTGTTATAATTTAAACATTTCATATTTTATGTTCTTATGTTTTATGAATAATTAACATTGATATATTTAATAAATTAATTTAATGCTGATGAGTCTATAGCTATCCCTAAATTTAATGGTCCATAATTTTCATGAATGATTGATATAAGTAGCAATTAGTTTATTTATGAATTTACATATTTAACTTATGAGTAACAAGAAAACTAAATTGAGTAATTGTAGCTATGTCAATTATTTAATTTAGGGATTAGTCTTTTTCACTAAGCTTATCACTATTATTTAATTGATATGAAATGCGATTATACCTAATCAGTTGATGGTAAGTTTTGGCTTGAATGTTAGGTTTGAATCAATTAAGTTAGAAAAATTTGAGACTTATTATGGCTATCCTAATATGCTTTGAACTAGTTATTTAAATTGTGAAAATTATTCTTTTTAGAGTAATGATCGTTGTTACAATTAGAAGAGATGTTTTTCTTGAATTAGAGTTAAGTAGTCCTGATTTCTCACTTTTATACTTAATTTATTTTGATTCTTTGTTAGTTTTAGTTCTTTAAATTAATCATAAACTCCCATTTTGTTTCATCTATTGAAATTAAGAAATTAGTCTTTAGATCTCTTATGATTCGACCTAATTCTATGACTATTAAAAAATTTTAAAGAATCATAATTAATTTTTAACAACCTGATGAAAATTTTGACACTGTTGCTAGGAACACATTTTATTTTTTTAGTTTCTTTGCATTATTTAACAGTTTATTGCTGATCACTTGTCTTGTATGGCATAATTTTCTCATATAGGCAAATTACAGCATAACCCAGAAACTGAGAAGACATTGCATTGTTGAAGGAAAAAGGCTAAGCAAAGAAGCAGTTATTCACCTCCAAAAGTGAAAGTTGACATAGATCTAACAATTGGTGAATATTCTAATTTCCAAGAAGTTGAAGAAAAGATGGCAAATCCTAATGTTAGAATATTGAGGGAGTTAGTGGCACCAAATTTAAATCAATAACCCTTCGACATAAGTTTTTAAGATATTGAGACTGATTTCAAATTGAAATCTAGTTTTATTCATTTAATCCCTATTTTTATGGTCGTATAGGTGAAGATTCACATAAACAATTGAAAAAATTTCATGTTACTTGCTCTGAAATAAAGCTATAAGGATTGACTGAAGAATAAATTAATCTCAAAGCCTTTCCATTCTTATTGAGAATAAGGCAAAAGATTGACTATATTATCTTCCCTTTTTCTTAGTGACAACTTAGAATGAGATGAAAAGGTTGTTCTTAGAGAATTTCTTTCTCGCATCACAATCAACTAATATCAGAAAGGAGATATGTGGCATAAGACAATTCATCAGAGAAATAATGACCACCCTTATTCCAATCATTATAATTTAGGATGGAGGGATCATTTGAACTTTAGCTGTAGAAATCAAGGAGGGCAACAAAGATATCAACCTCACAATTTTAATAGACAACCTTAAGCACCTACATATGCTTAATCTCAATCTTGAAATTATTAAGTCACTTGCTACGAATACTTAACAATTTTAACAGGAAACAAGAGCAAACCTCTCAATTAGCCACCTTGGTTAGTAAATTAGAAGTGCAATCATTAGGAAAATTACCTTAATAAATTGTGGTGAATCCTAAGAAGAATAGGACTGTAATGACATTAAGAAGTCGTAAGGAAATTCAACCTCCAACTTAAGAATCAATAAAGGTAAATGATGGTTTAACTTTACCGACATTAACTCATGTATGTCTACCTCTCTTTCTTTGTAGGCTGGCTAAATCAAAAGAAGAAGAATATAAAAGAGAGATCTTGGAGGCCTTCAAAAAGGTAGAAATCCCACTTCTAGATGCCATCAACAAATTCTAAAATAATTTTTAGGTAAGAATGTATCAAATGTGATAAATAGGAAATAAGTAGAAAAATGCAAATATCCAAGTATGTTTACACATTTGTGTGTCATTGATTATAAGAAAATTGAGTGTCCCTTGCTAGACTTTGGCCCATCTATGATTGTCATGCGATACTTAATTTATTAGGCTTTAAATCTGAATTCTTTGCAAGAAAGAAATGTGAATATTCAGCTAGCTAATAGTTATTATGTTCATCATATTGGTGTTATAGGGGATGTTTTTATTCCAAATTAACAGTTTGGTATTTCCACTCAACTTTTTTTATCTTAAAATGGATAGAGAAAATGTAGAACATTCGGTTTCAATTTTACAGGGAAGGCCACCAAGAAAAAAATTGATGTGGATGAAGGAACTCTTTTCATTGAGTTTAATAGAGAGATAGTGAAGTTTAATATCTTTAAAGTAATGAAGTAACCTAATGATTTTCATCTGTATATTATATAGATATGGTGGATTCAATTGTGCAGGATATTTCTAAAGAAGAAAATGTTGATGACGAGAAAATTTAATGCCAAATTGAAAGAGAACTAGCAAGTTGATGAAACTTGTGAAGTTATAGAATCATTATCCTGGATGTTAATAAATTCAAAAACTTTAAATGATGAAATTAATATAAATCTCAAGCAAATGTTGCCTTATATTTTGTGGGCTCCCAAGAAAAAATTGAATGACTTACTTGTTCACTTAAAATATATCTATATGGGTGAAGCATAGTCATTAACTACGAACATCTCAAAAAGGTTGACGATAGGGCAAGAGGAAAGGCTAGTAACACTACCTAAAGAGTAAAACCTACAATTGATTGGACTTTAGCAGACGTAGAAGGCATTAGCCTAACAATTTGCATGCACAAGATTCTTTTAGAAGAGAATGCTAAGCCAATGAGGGAACCCCAAAGAAGCCTCAATCCAACAATGAATGATATGGTAATGAAAGAGATTCTAACACTTTTGGATGCATGTATAATATATACAATCTCAGATAGTGAATGGGTAGGCCTAGTGTATGTTGTGCTAAAGAAAACTAAGATGATAGTGATTAAGGGTGGAAAAATCTGCCCTATTAGGGCCTCATGTTAGGTACTTAGGGCTTAAGATTGTTCGAGCCTAGCCCCAGGCTCAGTCTATCGGGCGTCGGGTTAAACCTCAAGCTCTAACCATCAAGCTTGTGCTAGGCCTTAGGCTCTGCCAATAAGCCTGAGATTGGCCTGAGGCCCGATAAGTTCAAAGAATAAAATGACATCGTTTTGCTTAAAACAAAGTCATTTTATTTTTAAGCAAAACAACGTCATTTTGCTATAATCAAAATAGAGTTACATAACAAACAAAATAATGTCGTTTTTCCTATATAATAGTTTCAAAAGAAGAAAACGATGTTGTTTTGCTTTAGAAGCAAAACATCATTTTGATTTTAATTAATTTCTAGACACACCTAAACATCACAACATTGCGTGCCTTCTTCTTCTGTTTGACTGTTCTATTTTTCACTCCTCGCACTTTTTTTCTCTGTCTCTCCCATTAGTGTACACTCTACTAGCTCCCTCTTCGTCCATTGCAAGTCCACTACACCACTAGTCGCCACTAATTAACTAATATATTAATAAGGTAGTCCCTTTCCTCAATTTTGGTTTTTTATTCATTTGTGATTGTTTGGACATTATTGTTAAAGTTGTTATTTTTGGTTTGGTGATTTAGCTAATTTGTGATTGTGATTTCTACTAATAGTAATATGACATAACACATGTTAATGTTTGATGAAATGCCCTCCGTTCGTATTCTTTTTTTGTTTTGTCTTTGCTATAAATGGATGTTTATTTATAGTTTGATGATCTATTTAGTATAGATATATGTATGGAAAATGTGTCAACATCCCTCCTTGCCACCATAAATAGAAACAAAAAAATGAAAAAGAACATTTATGTACGAAAAATGTGATTGAAAATGTCAGTAAAAGAGAGTAAGTTTTATAACAAAACTCAGAAATTGCGTTGAGCAACTTAAAATTGTGGCCAATAACTTTTCTTTGAAAAACATGTTTTGGAGCCATATATGATGTCTTTACGAGTATGCCTTATAGTAAAATAAATTTCAAAATTAAAATATGAAAGTCTTTTTAATCTAAAACAACATAATTAAATTGTAAATTTCCTTATTATTGATTTTGTTAACCAAATATAGACTTCAATTTTCTATACATTAATACTATGATGATGTGCACTTGCTTTTCAATTGTTAAATAAAAAATTCAGTATGACCCAATGGTTAACACTTACTGTCCAAAACCAAAAATGATGTTTAAAATTGGATAATCATTTCCCAAACCAAGTTAATTAGCATCAAATCACTTCCTATGCTCTTATTTTTCCATTAACCGTCTTTAGTTGTTTTTTTGTTAGCATATAACATACATATTAATGTAACAAACTCATGCAAAAGGCAACCACAAAGATAAATCAAATAAAGCTAAAGATCAAAACAATAGTAGAGTAAAACAACATTAAAGCAATAACATTAGATTGGAACAAATTAAAAACAAAATCGATGAAGGCATGATGTTGTAGAGTAGGAGTGGTGAATGTGCAATTGTTAATGTAATGGGATAATTATGGTATCATTTGGGTGGAGGATGTTGGTCTTAATGCACTTAGATAATTATCATTTTTGGAGCATGGATGGTTCGAGACTTTGAGTAAGCAAATACAAATATAATAAAAGGAATTGCTAATAGAAGTATGAATAGTAAGTTCCAAGACTTGGTTGGTTTCATAAAGTTTGATGATTAATGGTTAATGGCATGTCTTTTCTTTAATATGATTTACAAACATATACTTTCTTATTAATATGTTTGTTTCAACTTTAACCATTATTGTTCTTTGAGAAGAACACTATAACTATCAAAGTGTATCTTTAATTGTTCTTTGATATTGTTTATAACCCTCATATTTGTGATAAAACTTTCTTTAACTATATCACTTATTTTATAGTTTAATGGCATGTTACAAACTTTTCTTCAATAATAGATTAGGTAATTATGATCTATTTAGAACTTTTTCAATAAATTTCTCTACATCAACACCTCCATTATTCAATAATGATTTGTTCAATTGCTCATTTTAATTGTTTCTAACCTCAAGCATTTATATTTTGATTATTTCTAATCTCAAACATTTATATGTTGATTGTTTTAGATGGATGAGAATATTCCTTCAATAGAGTGTTGTAACCTAGTACTAGAGATAAAGTGGAAACTTCTATTCTCGTAGCAATTGAAGATAGAAGTTCAACTCGAAGTTAATTAAAAAGTGAACTTTGGAATCACTTTAATAATACTAGATTGACAGATGGAATTGAAAAGGCAGAGTGCAAATATTTTTAGAAGCTGTATGTAGTCCAAAAGGTGGAGCGCCTTATTTAAAGAGACATATGGATTTATATAGTAGAAAGAAGATGGTATTAGGAGGTCAAACATTTTTGACCCCTAACTTTATGAAGGGGAAGAATGTATTGACCGCAACAACTTATCACAATAACAAATCATGGTATTTTATGACTTTTATGGTTATTGGAGATCAACAACTATTGTCTATGGTTGAAAGCGGAAGATTCAAGATGTTTTGTAATTCACTACAATTGACTTTCAAGGTTCTAAGTCGGAATACAGTAAAGAAGGATATCTTGAAAATTTACGAGGATAAGAAAAGAGATATTTTAAGAGGGATGTCGAGCGTTTAAGGATGAATTGTCCTAACAACGAACATGTGGACAGTTAATAACTAAAAGAAAGGTTATATGGCAGAGACAACACATTATGTCAATAATGATTAAACTTTATGCAACAAAATTTTAGGGCAATTTATATTCTTTATTATTTTTATCATTTAATTTTTCATTATGCTATGAATTTATGATTGATGTTGGTAATATTTGTACATGATAGGTTCATTTATATGCTAGCACCATATATAAGTGAAAAATTAGCAACTATGTTGAAAGATTGTTTGATGGATTTTAACATCGATAGCAAAGTATCCACCATCACAGTTGACAATTGTAGAACAAATGATGCTATAATTGAGAAGTTGAAGAGTAAGATGCAGGTTAGAAGCTTATTGGTTGGTAGTAGGTTATTTCATATGCATTGTTTTGCACATATTCTTAACTTAATTATGAAGGATGAGTTAGAGATGATAAAGGAAGCAATAGATTGTATTCATAATAGTGTTCTATATTGTAGAGAAACTCTTAAAAGAGTTTAAAAATTTAAAGATGCTGCACAAATTCTTTGCATTCCAAGTACAAAGAAGTTGGTTTTGGATTGTCCAACCAAATGGAACTTAGCTTTAAAGATGTTGGAGTTGGCAATCTTGTATACTGAGGTGTTTATCAGACTAAGGGAAAGGGAGTCATAGTATACCAACGTGCCCAAAGAAGATCAACAGGAGTTGGCTAGAGAACATTGTATAAAGTTGGAATTATTTTATAATGGCAATAAAATATCTAACTTTGCACAGTTTCTTTAGCACTATGTTTGACATAATGGGTGCTTTATTACTATGGATGTTTGACTCCAATGAGATTATTCGAATTATGGCGGTGCAAATGATGGAGCAATTGAATTCTTATTAGTCTATTGTTAGACATATTATTGCAATGATATATGTGCTAGACCCGAGATATAAGATGGATATAGTTGTTTTTATTTATAATGCATTGTATGGTGATAAAGCTTAAAAGCTTGTAGATATCATTAAACAATTATGGTATGAATTGTTTGATGATTATCAACTTAGAATGGAAAAAACTTATGATTGTGATCATAGTAGTTTAGGTAATTTAGCTCTAAGTTCAGTTTCAAGTTCAACCTCATCTTCTAATCAAAGATTGTTACTTTCTCTTTCAAATTCAAACTCATCTTCAATCAAATTTTTTGAAAGAGAAAAGGGCTAGGACTTCTTATAATATCATGAGTTAGATAAATATTTGATTGAAGATTGTGTGCGTAAAGTTGAAGGTGAGCAGTTGAATATATTATTGTGGTGGAAAAAGTGTGGAGATACTTTTATGATCCTATAAGTCATTGTATAAGAATTACTAACTATTCCATCATCCACCATTGCTCCAGAGTCTACTTTTGGCACTAGTGGTTAGGTTATTACTTCTGATCATGCTCGACTTCATCCTCGTACCATAGAAGCCCTTATGTGTGCCCAAAGATGGTTAAATGATGAAGATATTGATGAAAATTTCTTTTCTTTTTGATATATCTATTTTATCTATTTTTTAATATTATCTTACCTAATATTGTTTTTTAATTCTCCATTAATACAACCACAAGTATTAATGCAAAGGTGGCTAGTCAAACTAATAGACCAAGTGCACATAATTTTGGTTAAATATATGAAGATGAAGGTATATTTAATTATTTATTAAATGTTACCATGTCCTAAATATTTCTTTAATTTTAATATTACATTACTAAATTTAATGTTTGTACATATAGATGATTTGATCCAAATTATTGACGATCCTAGCAATAATGATTATCTGCTCTCTCAATCTACCCTCTCCAATCTCCAATCTCTGATGTCCATCTGTCTGTCATGATATTATATTAATTTTTATAAATTGCATCATTTTTTCTAGAATGATTTGGATAATCATTCGTGTACAGTAAAGATTACTGTAGTTAATGAATTTAGTTTTATCATTTCTCTCTTTTAATAATTAATAAAGTATTTAAGTGAAATTGAAATTCATAATTAATTAAATTGAAATTCCTAACTATAGTTAACTTAATGAATTTCCCTAGAAATTGCTAATCAATTGAAATTTCTAATCAAAATTTCTAGAAATTCCTATTCATTTTTCTTTCATTTCCTACAATCATATCCTACGTCATTAATTAGTTTAATTTCATCTTATTAATTTTATCACTATATATAAGTTATTATATTATTAATTCATTATAAAATCTCAAGCCCTTTAGGAATATAAAATTAGAATTTACTACTTCCCCTCAACCATGAAATCTACAATTTGAACGCATAATTATATATTTGTATTTTCATATGATTATCATTTTTTACTCTATTACGATTTTTCCATCATAATAATTGTAAAAGAAATAAATTTTTATTCAACATAATTATTAATCATAATTAGTGTACTACAATCCCTTAATCAATATGACAATTTACAATAACTTTAACCGTTACCTAATAACTTGCTTGACAATATGATCAACCTTGAACATTAGACTATTGAATTACGTTTTAGTTGTTATAAAAGTAATAATATAAAATATCATATTAAAGATAATGTAAAATATAAATTAAATATAAATACTTAGGATCTTATGATTATCATTGTTTAGTCTATTATGATTTTTCCATCATAATAATTGAAAAAATAAATTTTTATTCAACATCATTATTAATTATAATTGGTGTATTATAATCCCTTAATCAAGATTACAAGTTACAATAACTTTACCAATTACCTAATAACTTGCTTGACAATATGATTAACCTCAAACATTAGACCATTGGATTATGTTTTTGTTGTTATAAATATAATAATATAAAATATTTTATTATAGGGTTAATTACCAAAAAAAGCCTAAACTTTCATCAAATTCTCAATTGTAGTGTGAGTTTTAAAAAGCAGTAGTAAAATGCCCAAATTTTCAAAAATTTTTTCAATTCTAGCCCGAACTTCAAAAAATAGCAATAAAATGCTTAAATTTTTAATTTTTTTCAATTCTTACTCGATATTAGTGTTTTCATTAAGTTTACTGACGTAGCTCGCCATATGTTTCAAAAACCTTAACTAATAATACACGTAAACCAAAATTAACACAACAAATGAAGATTAATGAAATGATGTCATTTAATCACATAATAAAAATGACATCATTATTTTAAAATGACCTAAATTAGATTACGTAACTTCGATGACCTTACTTTTTGATTTCAGTTTTTCCCTTCGTTTTTGGTTTGTTCTCTCAACAGCCTCACCCTTTGATTTTCATATTATGTAGCCCTAACACCCTCACATTAAGGGCATCAGGAGAATGAACTAAAAATGAAGAGCTTACTAGTGTAGTACGTTATAATGCGAGAGTAATTTAGGGCATAAGAAGAACAAATAGAAAATAAAGGACTGACTTAGATTATCAATTATGTCAATAACAAGAACAGAATCAATATCACTAGGAAAACGTATGGCATCATAAATATTAAATCTAATCAGCTCTCGATCAAATTCCATAGTTAAAATGCCTTTAGCAACATCTATTTTTGTTCTTGATGTTTTCAAAAATGGTCTCTCTAACAAGATTGGCACAAGTTTAGAAGAATGGTCTTCATCCATATCTAATACATAGCAATTTACAGGAAATACTAACTCATTAACTTGCACCAAAATATCTTCTAAAACACCATCAAGATATGCATTGGACCTATCAACTAGTTGAATGATTACTTCCATTCTTTTAAAGGTCCCACATTCAAAGAATGATAGATTGAGCTAGGCATGACATTTATTGATGCTCCTAAATCGATCATTGCTCTTTCCACTTTTAGATTACCAATTTTACAAGGAGTGGTGATCATACCTAGATCTTTGCACTTTAGTGGTAACTTCTTTTGGAGAACAACAGAAACATTTTCTCCCATATGAATTTTCTCATCTCCCTTCAATTTTCTTTTGTTAGTGCATAAATCTTTAAGAAATTCTCCATACCTTGGCACTTGCTTAATGGTATCCAAATATTTCAAAACACTTGTAGAATTTCTTTTTCTTGTTGTTGTTTTTATATTTTGCTAATCTACTTGGAAATGGCAGTAGGATGACATAGGGTTGCTTGGGTTTTGAATTTTTAGATATCACCAAAGGAAAGTTTAGGTAGATTTTGTCTCATCTCTCTCTATAATAAAATTTTGAGTTTGGTGTTAAGATATGTTGTTCTCCATGCTTGAATATGCATGAAAAATGGTTTAGATGAATGAAATGAGTCATGGAGAAGTTCCCTTAAGCCATAACTAAAATGTTCTCTTTTTTGTTAAAGTTTGTGAAATTTTGAATATCTTTTGAAATTGATGGTTTAAATGAATTCTATGGTGTTAATTGTGTATGTATAATGTGAATTGATGATAAAAAATGAAGAAGGTGTATATTGGATAATGCTTGGCCGAAATGATGGGGGAAGAAGTGGACTAATGTAATGAGTTGTATAATTATGATGAATATGACTTAAATGAAGGGAATTATATTGAATGGAGTGGTGAAATGTGTTGTTGTTTGGAAGTGTTTGTTATATAATAAGATAGGAGCATGAATTACTGTGATAAAGTCTTAAAAATGTGACTATAAATTTATGCACATTAGGTGTTTGAGAAAATGCCTAAGTGAACTTGGTTTGGGATTTAAGAATTCATAATGATTTGCATTGGAAAGCGACTTTCAGGTTTACATAGAGTAAACTTGAATTTTTGCTTAGATTGATGAGTAATGGCCTAATGTACTTAGATAAAAATGTGCTTAATTATGTTTTAAAATGAGTAAGTATTGGATTAAAGGCATTAAATGCCTTGGAAAATGCAAAAGAAAAGCTAATATGAATTGTAAGGGAAGTAACCATATGAGAAGTTTAATGGCTGAATCCTATCGATTAAAGATAGTAATATTGTGTTTTATACACTTATGTGAGGGTCTATAAATATTAGATACATGTTTGAGTAGTAAATACATTGTATATTTTTATGTATAAAGGCTCAGGAGCTGTGAATTAAGGAGCTCGTATCAATGATTATTAAAGTCAAGGGAGTGTACACCTTCTTTTGAGGTGAGCTGGGGAAACCATATCTCTCAAATGAGACTAGGACTTCACAAGACATGCCTGATGACTTGTGTGTGAATTTTGAACCTAGGTAATGCATAGTAGAATTGAATCTCAAATAGATGCTAGTATATTTGTGTATTTAATAAATGACATTGTTTGAATAACTGTTTACACTTGAAGTGCAAATGATGTTTTTATTACGTATTTTAAGAAATGACATTGTTTTCAACAAACCTGCAAAGGACAATGTTTTATTTTATGAAACAACATTTTTGAACAGCTTTGCACTTGGAGTGTAAAAGATGACTTTTATTGCATGAAATAATGTTTTGGAATTTACATATGCATAATCGAGTCATGTATACTGCATGTATGTGTTCTCTTTTGGCTTAGAGCCACGGTAGGGTTCCATTTTATCGGTTCGACTGATAAATAAAGGTATAATGCCTTATTTGACTTTTGTACTTAATATTTGTATATGATTTTTGTGATTGGTGAGGTAACGGTTAGCGAATCGTATGCTAGGCATAACAGATTAAGCGACCTCCGTACCCTTGATGCTGCCACATAAAAGTTGAGTCCCTGTATTGACACTCTATACATGTGACTACTATCAAGAAAAGAATTGTAAGAGCTAAATAATGGTTTGTAATATTAGTTAGCCATAAGCCCCCAGTTACTGGATCTAATCCTCTACGAAAAGTAAGAAATTATGAATGCTCTATAATTAATTCGTATTAAGTTTATCATTGGATGAACTGCATTGTTGATATTGATCCCAAAAAAGAAATGGTAGAGGTGATTCTACACCTAGAGGTTTGGTCAACGACAAGGTCATCACTTAGGGTCATGACGCTATTGTCGACTGTAGTCCAGACTCACCAAGGATGAAAGTTAAGCCAACACTAGGAATCAGTGGGAGTGAACACTAGTTTCACTGACTAGTGGTGACACACATGATTGTTTTGGCCTATTCTGAGATTTGTTTTCTGGCAAGATTTGATTTATACATTAGATGCTTTTGTGCTTTTATATACTAGAACTGGAACCTATGTTCACCGGATGAGTTATTAATAGGCTAGGCCTATATGGTTCCTAACCAATATATATTGAGTTATATGCTAGGCCTATGTGTTTCTATATAAAGTATGTTCACTTCATAAGTGGTTATATGCATGCTAGATACATAAAAACCCGTCCTTAAGTTGTCTAAACCGTCTTGGTGTGTATCGAGTTCTGTTTGTGATATGTGTTTTTCCTGCTCATTGAGTACATAATGTACTCAACCCCTCCGCTTTCTAACCATGCAAGTTAATTTAGTGAGCTTAAAGCTCTGAGTAGATCATATGGTCTTTTCATATTTTCAAGGTATTACCGAGCGTGGGTAGTCTTTATTTTTTACTTTTGTTGTATAGTGGTTCATGAATTAATTTCATTAGGATAGTTATATTAATATGCTTTATGATTTTATAAATTAACTTTTGAATATCTTGTAGTTTATAAAAGTCCTTATGTATGAACCTTTGGTACTGTTGTTGAGATTGTTTTTGAATGCACTTAAAAGTCCAGAAGTTGGGGTAGAATTTTAATGTGAATATAGAAGTGCATTTAAAACTGATTTGTAGGTGTTTTGATTGAGTTTTGGGATTTTTTAAATACAGTCGTTATGCTTCCAAATGTATTTAAAAGATATTCAGTTAGCCTTGCATAGTCTGCTTAAGGGTATCGTGAGTGTCCTTAGCCTGGGTATGTGGTAGTTATTATGTGTCCGATGTGGTACCGGATGTGATAGTGGTTATATAATCTAAAATTTTAGAACAGTAATTAAAAACGGGGGTTTTTTTGGTCGAATGACTTAATAATCGAAAATAAGACAACTACAAAAATTGGAATTTGAAGAAAATGTTAAGAAAAATTCCAGCCAAAATATATCTCAATATTAATTCCATTTAATTGATCATCGGATGGAAATATAAATTTCCTTCTTAAATGAAAGGGCTATGAGTATTAATAATTCTAAACTTTGTTTTCCTTACTTGTAATTTAAATGGGAATTGATCCGCAAATAAATCTTGTTTATCAATCAATCCTAAATTAGCTTTTAGGATTTTGACTATAAACAACTTCAAAAATTAGAAAAGCCACCATTTTCACCCAACAGTACTCAAATTTAATTATTTAAGGTGAATTGAATATTTTGACCAATGCAATTCCAATGATTTAATTTCATCGAATGCATTGGGTTTCTACTTTATTGGATTTAATAAACATGAATGGGTTAAAGGTCCAAATAGAAGTATTTATTTGATACAAATAATACATCAATATTTAAACCAAATAAATATAAAGAATACAGAAAATATTCAAACATTCAAGAAGAGGAAAACAATTGAAGAACAATTCTCACAATTTTATTAAATCAAACTTCTATCATCTTGGCCTAAACAAAGATGTTAGCCACTCATGACTTGAAACAAAAAAAAAAAACAAAATAAAGAGAAGATGTAAATTACCTAAAGCTAAAAGATACCTAAACTAATGAAAGGTTCTCCTATTTATAAGAAAGGAGGAGGGTAAAACCCTAGGCTAAAATGGGAAACAAATCCAATAGATTTAAATAGAAAGCAAGATCTTATCAAATTCAAAATCTTAGAAATTTATCTTCTCATTTTGTGCAGATTTTGAGTCCTACACTATCCATCTGAAGATCAACGTGAGTAGATGATTCGTTGAAGTGGAGATATGTATTTTCAAAGTGGGATTTGGCTTGGTACAAATATAAAGATTAATAACCAGCCAATCCTTAATCTTCAATTTCCTTGGTTTTGATTCAATCTTCACCAAATCCTTGATTTTGACTCAATCTTCACCAAATCCTTGATTTTGCATCCAAAAGATAATTATGAAATTAATACCCCAAAATTAAGTACAAAATCAATTAAAAATGGGAAAGATATTATGTTAAAATAAGGAAAATTACAAATTTATTAGTAGGCCACAATCGTGGTCCCCTGTTTGGCTTTTGGTCATAATCGTAGTAGATTGGCCAAGATCGTGGCCCTTCCTCCATGCTTTTGTCATGATCGTAGCATATTAGCCATGATTATGGCCCTCTGTTTTATAACAGGCCTCCTTCAAAACTCCTTCGTTCTTTGATATTTGCCTTGAATACTAACAAACACATCAAGGCACCTCAAATATATAAAATTAAAGCTCAAACATATTCTCTAACTGGAAAAAAACACAAAACGCAAATACTTAAATAACTAACATAATTTTAACATAAGCACATACTAATCGATTAAATTTAACCATTAAACACATCCTAAACTACCTACAAAACATGATGCAATCTACGATCAGTTGGTTTATCATCCAAGTAAATCTAAGGGTAGTGATCTTAATGAGCTTGAATGGATTTATCTACACCATTTCTTATATTTTAATTATTTTTAAATCAAGACCAAATGTGTACATGCACAAAAGCCAAATTATTTTTTATTTCGGTATAATACACAAAGTACATGTCAATTTAGGTGCTTGGTTGGCTATGAAGTTTCATTGTGATATCTCTTCTAACAAGAATTTATATCTTAGTTCCCTTTTTACTCCTACCTATTAATCTCAATTTTTTTGATATGACTAACAATGATATGCATATAGCCTATGAAATGAAACTGCTGGACAAGAATTATTTAAGTAGGATGAGGTTACTTAAGCAAAAAAGGAGAACATTTTGATTTATACCATACAAGTTTCATCATAAACACAATAAAAGGATTGTGATGTTCCAACACCTCTATCTTTCCCGACTCCGCCAATCTGACATGAGCATCATTTTTGGTTGGAGAAGTTAGAACGTAAAATTTCTAAATTGGAGAAGAATTTGGATGCTCTACTCCAATTCATGGTGGTGACACCTATATATACACCGACGCCATAATACATCTTGTTTTAGATGCTGAAAACTCATAAGAGTCATCTTCTCTATGTTTTATTTTATGCTGATTATTTTATGGAATGTGAGCATCTAGTGCATACATTAGGCTAGATATGGGGAAGCGAGAGTATATATTATAATGAACTCTATGATTTTTGCTTGAAGTCATGAATACTATGATTCATATATTGGTTACTCCTCATGATAGCCTCGTAATTTTCTAATTGGTATTGATAAATAATCCCTAAGTTAGGATACAATTTTAGTTAAGAACATGGGAGAGGCAAGCATGATTAATGTTTTTCATTAAATTATTTTTAACTATCTCATTGGTTTTGTTGAATGGAAGTGTATAAGACTTAATGTATTTTCACAAGTATGTGAGCTTTGAGCCTAAAAGCATTCATCACATTTAAGCTCATATATTTCTCTTTTTGTATGTTACCAAACATACTTTTTTTATGCTAATACTTGGTTTTGAATACATAATGAGGCCACATGTTTAATGAATTTGTGCACAAAGATGACAAGGGAACTTAGGATAACCATCGTTGATGTAAATAAGCCTACCATACATTTTATTCCTAGAAAACCAATTTGAACCTTGACCTTTCATTTATTGCATATTAACCTTGTTACAAGCTACTTTTAGCCTTCTTTTTATTGATGTCCTTAACAATTTTGAGTCTTTAAGTTAAAGGAATTATATCAATCTTATTTGTATATGATTTTGACTACTTCCATAAAAAGTTAAATTAGATGATTCAAGTTACAATGTTTTGATTTTTGATTTTTGATTTATAAAATAGGGAAGAAGTATTAAAAAAAAGAAATCTCCTCTTTGATGTTCTTATTAAAAAAGGAAAGAAAAAATATGAAAATAATAATAAGAAAAATTAAAAATAAGAAAGGAAGAAAAACAAGATTAAGTGATTGAAAAGAATGACATTTGAATCCAGTAAGTTTTGGACTGATTTAAGTTGAAACTTATGTGGATAAGTTTTCATGATTTCTTTCAATTTATTTAACCTTAAAAAAATTATTTTTGTCATATCATACCTAAATCATGTTACAAACATTATCAAGACCCTTTGATTAACGCATTAGGTTCATTTTTGTTAAGTGGTGGAGATATGATTCATAAGCAAGCTTATGGAAATAACTCTCTATGCTTTGATTTTAGAGCTTAATGATACCTAAACACTTTGAGTGTAAAAAATAAAATCCATGAGAGAGTTTGATGTCTTGTTTAATTTGCTATATTTTCGTTATAATAACATGTAATACGAGTGCTAGTTCTCTTAATTATTATTTTATCCTAAACTTTTATTGTAAACTAGTTTGTGGGATATTCTGAATAACATGAAAGATGAGAGGTTGTTATGAGCATGATTGATATATCGTATTAAGGTATGCTTGAGGACAAGCAAGAGTTCGGTGTGGGGAAATTTGATAATATGTTAACTGATTATGTTAATTGGAATTTTCTCTTTTATTTTGGCTATATTAAATGAGAAATTTAATATTTTTATTTTAAGAGGTGACAAGTGGAGATTGTATCAAATTGGAGCATTATTGGTCTAAATCATGAGTTTTTAAGGAAATAGACAAATTATTGGTTAAATTCATTAAAGAATATATTATTCATCAATTTGGAATTCCTCAATTAATCGTAAGTGATTAAAAAACTATGTTTATTAGCTAGGAAGTTAAACATTTAGTAGAAGATTTTGGGATAAAGTTGTTGAATTTGAATTCATATTGTGCTTCAGCCAATGATCAAGCTAAAGCATCTAAGAAAATAATTATTGACATTTTGGAGAAAATATTAGAAGATGATCTAACAAAATGGAACATAATTCAATCTAAAAACTTGTAAGAGTATCTTACTTTTAAGTGTACCTGCTATGGGGGTTAGCTTATTCTCCTTAATAGAGATGTTGTTCTTCTTATGGAAGTATTGGTTCCATCCTTAAAAGAAGCTAAATAAAACGCTTTAGGGACTTTTGGGCATTTAGAAGCAATGGTAATAGAGTTAGAGGATTTAGATGAAATGAAACTTCATGCCTTGAATAATATGATTATTCAAAAGAGAAAGGCGGTAAAATTTTACAATAATAAAATTTATAGACAAGAAAACCAAGAAGGGGAACTAGTGTAGAAATTGATCTTACCACCTGGGATAAAAGATAGAGAATGGGATAAAAGGTCACCAAATTGGGAAGGACCATTTAGAGTTTATAGTGTTTTTAAGTGGAAACACCTATTAGTTATCTAGTTTAGAAGATGAATCTTATAGGCATTTTATTAATGTATAATATTTAAAACCTTATTTACCTACGTTTTTGGAAAAGTATGAGGATTAAGGAATGATAGCAAATTATTGAAATAAAATAATTTTAGATTAATGTTCAAAAATCAAATTTCAAATTCCCATTAAAAAATAGAAGCAAGTTTACAAAAATAGAGAAATTCATAATTGGTTAAAGTGAAACGACCGAATTTCACCCAATTGATTAATGTATGACACTTGATCCTCTTGGTTTTTGTACATACTGCTTCTAAAACTTGACTTCATCTTTTTGTACCATCAATAACTTCCCCAAGGGCATGGAAGTAACAAGGCTAAAGTTAGCTGGAGTATGTTATGCAAGTCTAAAAACCAATGAGGGTTGGGAATATACTCAACTAGGTTGTAGGGTAAAATGGATACACAGTTTGTTCATTAAAAGCAGCAATATATGGAAGCTAGAGATTAAGCAAATTATATCAAACCAACCCTAAGAATAATACAGTGGATGTAGGATCTAATTTTTCGCAAGATTGGGAATGGGGAATAAAAAATGTTTTGATTTGATAATTGGCATATACAAAATTAAGTAAATTTAACAACTATAGTTAGTGGTTAGTCTTGATACTAAGGTTAGCAACTTGATCAGGATTAATCGATGCTATTGGCCTTACCATAATAGCAGGAATGTGGACATCATAATGGGAAATTTGCCAGCATATTAAGAAACAAATTAGGAAGAGGTGTTATAGACTACTAAGGGTTTAATGACACTTAACTCCAAGACCTATAGAACAGTTCTCCAAAAAGATCCAAGCAACAAGGTGGAATGGAAAATTTAGCTTGGGATATAAATGTTAATCTGTCTCATTCATTTATATTGTGGATGGGGCTGATAGGCAAACTCCTTCCTAAGGATAGAATTAAGTTTCCAATCATTTCTCTAAAGTTTGAGCTGTGCACTCATAACCTAAAATCTATCGACCATCTATTGGTGAGGTGCAGGCACTACAGAGGGTTCTTGGCATAAGAAAAGAAACTAACTCCTGGCATTTATTGATCTAATAGGTTGGAAACCTGAAGATGGTAACCAAGAAAGATTATAAATCTATCAAGATCAGTCTAGCTTCTATAATGTACTACATATGGCAAGAGAGGAATTTCAAAATATTTATAAATAAGGCTAGAAATAGAGAGTAGTTATTCCAGCACTTATTCTACCAATGCAGACTCTTTACGACAAATAAAGGATTAACAAACAACCTGTCTTCAGGCGTGAGATAAAGATGGCTACTATAATGATCCTTCTAAAGTCTTTGTATAACTAGAAACATAGATTCTCCAAACTTTTATAACTAGATTCCTTTGTACCTTACAAGGTTGTACATCTTTTTATATCAATTAATTACTTAATTTTTTTAAAAAACATAGATCAAAATTGTTAAATTTGATGCAATATGAGTTTGTATCAATATTGATTGATGTACTAGTTAACAAACATATTGCTTGACCAATATGCCTATTGGCTACCCGTGTTCCAATAACCAATAAATCTAATGCCTTTATTGCATACTTGTTGACCAATATACTATACTAGTATACTAGTAACTACAAGTTGCCATTGTAATGGCTAGTTCTTAGCTCTTACAGGGTTTCAAAATACTACAAATGGGTATTTTCTCTTTGGGTTTTGTATCGAGAAGTATTTGGGTGTATTTTACATAGATTTTTAAATGTTTGTCAATTATTTGAGCATAGATATCTCATATTTGTATGAGTAAGCCTTTTTGGAGTTATCAGGTGATAGACTGATGTATTTGAGTTGTAATATTTAGTGGGGCATTATATCATTGTCATTAAGGGTGATCCAAGTAAGATTAAGGTTCCTTTTCATCTTGAAAAAATACTGTAAAAAGGTTCCTCTTTATTGAGGAAGATTGTATGAAGGTTATTCATAGGGTAAGGATTGTTTGTTGAACCAAAATCCATTATGCTTATTGTGGTCAAAATGCAGTGATGTTTTGAGCTATTGTAGTCTGTTATCTTGTATAGAGCTTTTATTACAATGATCTCAAGAAATTAAGATGATGCTTAAATTGGATGAAGACAAAAACGATTAGGGTATAGAAAGACTTTGAGTTAAGAATGATTTTTATTTTGTTTGTGAAAAAGTACTATTTAATAGGGTATATATATTTAAATTTACACAAGAATATGCTTTGTATTATTACATAATTCTATAATATATACATTATATACATTAACATCCCCCTCAAAGAATTGCAGGAACGGGATGAGTACTTGAATAAGCTTAGGGCTGAGATAAAAGATGGCAAGCCCTCTGATGTAGAGGTAAAGGAAGATGGATTGATGGTTATGGGTGACAGATTGTGTGTTCCAGATGTGTTAGAGCTGAAGGATGAGATCCTTGATGAGGCACATAATGCTCCTTATGCGATGCACCCAGGGAGTTCTAAGATGTAT
>JANZLD010000080.1:469622-479647 GCA_026413575.1 Erythroxylum carthagenense | reverse complement strand
TTAGGGTTTATGATCAAAGATAGATTTTAATATTTTTGTGAATGATATTGTATTGAAATGAGTTTGAAAATGAAGTAGAAGAGATGGTTTAGGGTTAGATGAGTGATATTTTGAAAGATGGGAATAATATAGTTGAAGAATGTCGAAAAATTAGGTTTCGGGAGGTTTTTGGTCACGTACATCGCAGTGTGCTTGTGCGCACATCGCGGCGTGCTCCAGCGTCCTTGTCGCGGCGCGCTTCAATGTCCTCGCTACGGCAAAATCCTGTTTTTCTGCACAGACATATTTTGGTATTTTGGACATAACTTTTGATGTAGATGTTCAAATTAGGTTATTTTTTATTCCTTGTAAACTCGAGACATAGGGATACAAGTTTTATGAAGAAATGAAGTTTTCATTCAGTTTCTAAAGATCTCCAAATTTGGTCGGAATTTGAGTATAGATTCTTGTTTCAACATAAGGATAGTCCTAACATGTTTGGAGTATAACTTTCGGATTTCTGAACCAAATTGAGTGAGTTTGGTGTCATTAGAAACTTAATACAATGGGTAACATTTTATAGAAGAGAATATTATCAGATTTTGTCATTTACTTGATCAGAGTGATCATGGAAAATTGACCCGAATGTTTGGACTTTTGGAAGAGTTTGAGTTTTTAGAATTTATCTTGGTAAATATGCAATATATGGGTCCTCAAATTGTATTCCTATTGAATGGGAATTTTGAATTTTGATAAAGGGAATCAAGGAAGACAAGAGGATCAAGAGGAGAAGCATCTTTTAACCATGTATCCAAGCAAGGAATTCAGGTGGGTACATGTTTATAATTTAAATAAGCTACTATTGTTTTCTCTAAATTAAAGAAATTTTCTGATTTCATTTGCATCATAAGTGCTGCATTATTGTTTATAAATGACTTATAAAGTATGTTATATGTTTGTTACATGACTTGAGTAATATTTTGAAAAAGATGCATGTTTAAGAAATCATGTTTTCAAGAATGGTTTTCAAGATATACATTAGTATATGATAAGCAAGTTTTCAAGAAAAGTGCCATTTTGGGCAACAAGTTTACAATATTTTGAACTATGTGTGTTATGTGGGCTTGTGGTAGTCCCTCAAGAACCATCACGTGCACGTTGACTCAAGTATATGCTTCTCCCGCCTGCTCGCTAGTGGCATGGAGCTCCCTCAAGGACTCCCTCAAGAATTTTACGACTACACAGGACCATTATATGGGAATGTGTAGTGCATCATGAATTTGGACTTACCCAAACCATTCTGATGTGCTTATATGCTCATGATATGTTTGAACAAGTGTGATACATTCATGTCTTTGTGATTTATGGATTTTGGCTGAATATGAACTCAAAGAAAGTTTTCTCAGACAAGCTAAGTGTTTTCAAATGTTTTTGCTTATTCTGGGTTATAAGCATGTTACCCACGAGCTATAAGCTCACCCCCTTCATTCCCATCCACAGGTGATTAGAAGAAGATTGGGTGAAAGAAAGTGAAGGTTTTGTTTATATGTGTACATATTGTACTGTTTTTAAGTTAGATTGTTGTTGAGAATTTTGGGAGTTGTGTATTATTGTATTTTTTGGATTTTAGTATTTATGTTGTATATGGCTTAGAAATGCCATTAACATGTTGTAAGCATGTATTTCATGATGTAAAAGAATTATGAAATTGTGTATAGATATGAAATGTGAATGTGACTTGGCTATTGAAGTTCTATATATATATGATTATGATTGATTGTGTTGGGATTTTGGACAGGAGGTCCGATGATTTTGATGATTGAGAATTATTGAAGTGCTATGGATATATGAATGTGTTTGATTGTGTTTGGATTCCAGACAGGAGGTCCGATGATTGTGTTGATGAGTCTTTGATTGATGTGAAGGATAAACTGTATTGAGGGATAGATAAATTTTCCAAATGGGAAATTATATTGCTTTGTATGAGATTGAATAAAATGAAAAAAATATTATACCGATTTGGATTGGTTTAGACCAATTGTTTTAGTCTAAGGTTTCCAACTCGACACGTTTGTTTTGATTTAAAAAGTTTGTTTTCTCGGATGTTAGAATTTGCCCTTAAGTTTGATTGAATCCTTTTGTTTCCTTCGTTTTTCGATCCGATTTGACTTCATGGATTCCGTTTTTGATTTATTTCCGCCCCTTTGTTTAAGTATAAGTTTTCGATTTATGATTCCGAGGTTGGGCTCCGATTGCAAAATTGGGTCCCAACATTTGTGGTATCAGAGCAAGAAAATGAAGCGATATTAGTTATGGTTTGCTTCAAGGTTGGGTTCCGGAAATGGGATCCAACATACTCAATCATCAGCCTATAAATCTTCCACACTTGATTTTGAGGTATATGATGAAGTCGAAGAGAGACTCTAATGCCTTACTGTATGGTATGTTGCTGACAAGAATCTTTAGAGATTCTGAAATTCTTCTTGACAAAGGAAACAGAATGAAGATGAATATAAAAAGCATCATTAATGCGTCAACTGTTAGTAGAATAGGTTTGAAGTCTCAAGAAAAGGAGGATACAGATTCTATGGCAAAAACAAGGACTGAGGGGGAACGTAGTGTTAGATGCAGCTTGAATGAAAAGGATACACCCACAAGGAAGACAAAACCTCAATCCTTAGAAAGAATGCCAATAGAAGAAAAGAAGAGAAAATCGTCAGAGGTATTAATGAAAGTTAAGACGATTTCACATAGAGAAGATAACCAGGTGAAGCAGTCTGTAAAACAAGTGTTATTGAAGAGAAAGGGGGAGACACTTTACTCCGAGAAATCCAAACAATCAAGGAAGTCACTAAGACTATTAACCTTGCATCAAAAAGAATAGAAGAAAGGGAAAGGTTTACCTCTTGGGTGAAGTTTCTAAAAAGACTAAGAAAGCACCACAGGCTACTAGATCTTTGATGTCAATTTTGCTAGAATTTTGCAAGAACAACTAGCAAAATTGACTAAAGAGACAGAAATTAAGAGGAAGTTAATGTTTAAGAAGAAGAAACCCTAACAACAACCTCCTTTTAGACTGGTAGAAGAAAGTAAGAAGATGAAGACCCGTCACAAAAAGAACACCTCACCTGATGTTCAACAAAAGAAAAAGCCAGTTGAACACAGATCAGCACGTTATAATCCTTCTCAACCTATCAGAAAAGAGGATTTGAGAATGAAGGTGATTGTAGAATCAGTGCTTGTTGGAAATAGAAGTTTGATTATTATAAGAGAACCTGTGCAAAGGTTGGTCAAGGTACAAGTTGAACCAATACTGATCAATAATCGATCAATGCATCTTCTAAATCATGAAGAAAGAAGATTATATGGGATTCTGAGAGATGAAAAATCAGAATCATATCCATTGAATATGTCCAAGGATTGATATACTATTTACCCAGTGACAAATAGAACATTGATCAAGATTGTACCAGACATCCAACCAAGAGCTTCAAACATTGTACACAATGTAGACAAAGGGAAATAGAAGATGTACCCTGAAGAAAATACATGTGATCTTACAGAGGAGTAGATATAGGCAGCAGTAAGAAACATAGATGAGGCATGCAATGTAGCTCAATCAAAAGGAATCTATGTTTCTCATCACATTTCAAAAGCATCAGGAAGTCAGTGTGGTCGCTTCACCACAGATGCAACCTTTCAGGTAGTTGGAAGAGTGACAAAAGGATAATACGGAACTACCAGGGTTGAAGGTATTAGTTTCAACTTAAAGACTTTTGTGCATCTAATCATGCACTTTAGACCTTTGAGTTTTATATCTTCAATAAAAGATGTCCTACACCTTCTTGGAAAACCAATTCAAAAACTACCTAGACCTGATGACCTTGATCTCCCTTAAGGAAAACAATCTTTCAAACCTCCTGTTATTAAAATCATCGAATTAGATGTTTTATCTTCAGAAACACCTGTTGCTACAAACTTCTATCCAACAAGAATATCTCAACAAGATTCTACTATTGTTCTGAAAGAAGTTAGTCACACACCACAGTGGAGTCAGGAAGCCTTAGTTAGGGAGATTGAAGAAATTCATACTAAGGTGGAAGATTTGAGTGACTCAGTGGGTGATCTATAAGAGGAAGTGGCGTATCTACAAGTTTCTATTGAAGAAGACCTCAAGTTGATCTGAATTGATATGCAACGAATGTTTTCTAAAATCTTGAACCATTTACAATAAAGTTTTTTAATTAATAACAAATAGGGGGAGAAGAGCAGAAACAGAAGAAAGATAGCAAATTGGGGAGACCAATAAGAAGAAAAGAAGATAGGATTACAAATTTGCTTTCATATGTGTATTTTAATATGCATGTGTATATCTTTTGTTGTCTTCTTATTTGTTATATGAATAATATTCGCTTATTCATTTTCATTTTTCTAAAATTATGATTATTTGTTATCATAAAAAAGGGGAAGATTGTTAAGTTAAAAAGACTTCACGATTATTAATTTTAGTGATAATCAAATGATAATAATGTTAGAAATAAATGAACTATTTTGAGGGCTGTGTTAAGCGTGCAGTGCAAAACACAGAAGAAGAAGAAAACACAGAAGAAGGGCAAAATATAGAAGAAGTTGAAATCACAGAAGAATTTCAAAGTACAGAAGAAGTTGGAAAGCACAGAAGAAGCATAAAACACAGAAGAAGCGCAAAACACAGAAGAAGTAGAAAACACAGAAGAAGCGGAAAACACAGAAGAAGTGCAAAACACAAAAGAAGGGGAAAACACAGAAGAAGGGGAAAACATAGAAGAAGTTGAAAACACAGAAGAAGTTTAAAATACAGAAGAAATTGGAAAAAAAGAAGAAGTTGGAAAACATAGAAGAAGTTGAAAGCACAAATGCTACAAAGATGAAGACATTCTAGTACGTCGATAGTTAGTCAGTTGGAGTTGGTTATAGAACTCAACTAAATAACGGTTTCTACAAGAAACAAGAAGCAAGAAGTAAGAAGCAGTTAGAGACTTAGGCTATAAATATTAGTCATAGTTAAAGACTAAACAATCTTTTAGCTTTTAGGTTAATACTTACAAAAATTCTGTATTAAAAGTGCGATACACGAGAGCGAACTCTACTGTAACAAAAGCTCACACTATCTTTCTAGTGAGAGAAAGAAAAGGCTAAGAGCCTGGAGAGGCTAAGATAGCAAAAAGAATACTTTGTGTAAGAGACTTGAAGAGCTCTGGAATGGAAGAAAGAATACTTGTAAATTTGACGAAGTATAGTGAAATCTCAGAAGAACTCTGAGGACTAGACGTAGCCTAAGGTTTGGGGTGAATCAGTATAAAACTCGTAGCGTCTATATTCTAACCCTTCACTTTAATTTCTTTTATTCTTATAAAAGTTTATAGAAGCCATTTGTGATTTAACTATGTAACTATTTCTGTATAACATTTGTGGTATTCTTTAACAGTTGAAAATGTTTATTTTGCAAGAAATATCAAAGGTTTGTGTGTTCACAAAAAAATTACACAATTCAATCCCCCTTCTTGTGTATCTCATACATTTTATGTGAATTCTATATTAACGTGTGATTTACTTTAGAAAATTCATTGCTTCAAGAATCACTTCATTTGGAGGTCGGACGATGAACTTGTTTCCAAAAGAATCAAACATGTTTATATCCTCAATCTTATTATACCTATCTTAGGACAATTAGAATAACTTTCTCTAGAGACCTCGGATTAAGTTCATTATTAGATGATTTTAAAGAATAATTCTAGATATACAACTTTCTTGAAGACCACAAAGTGAGATTTTGCCATCTAGAGGGTCAAAATTGCTGATTTACTGTAGCTATCCTGTGAATGTCTGTTTAACGGACATACATGTCTGCCTAACAGACATAGATGGGCTTGGGAATCATTTTTAACCCAAGAAGGTCTGTTTAATGGACTTAATGACATTGGTGAGGTAGGGGGTCCTCACAGACCCAAGAAGGTCTGTTTAACAGACCTAATGTCTGTTAAAAGGGCATGAGGGATTCCCAAACCCCTCCAAACCCTCTCTAATGATTCCTACATTCTTTCTAACATTACTTTCACTCATAATCTTCCCAAATGCACTTCTTCTAGTGAAATACCACTTCATATACATTCAAACACCAACTTTGTTCCATTAAATCCTCTAATCCCTACTTATTTGATTCATCAAAACTAGTAATTCACCTCATTTACCATAGCTGTCCTGGGTATACATCTGATGCAGCATCCCCCCTTATAATGCTCATATCTCTCATCTTCGATATCCAAAATTTACATACTTTATATCGTTGGAAAGCTAAGAGGATAAACTACAACTTCTAAGAAGAATACTTTGTCCAATTGAGCCTATATTAATCCAGTTTTCCCCTAAAGTTAGTACATAATTTCTACACATATGAAAGCTTGCAAAATGCAATATCTCTTTATATCAATTCAACTACTAAATACTTTTCACTAAACTCTTGAATCTCACTTCAAATGGTTCATCCCATACAACCTTTCCAATCTCCAACATGCTATTCTAAAAGAAGCAACAATTTGTAATCTCGACAAAGAAGCATATGCATACACATATTCCACATCCACAACTATCATACTCAACTTGTAAAATGACATAATCATACACAAAAGTAAATCCTCAAATTCACATTCTCATTACTAAGCAAAGTAAATAATTGAACAAGCTTTATTTACATATCAATATACACATCACAAACTTAAAACAAATACAAATGGATGCTCAAGCTATACAAAAGTGTTCGAACTAGCTTAGTGCAAAAAGCTATCTATATTGGAGTTTGTCCAATTGCCTTACAAGGATCACTAACCTTCTCGTTTTGCACTTGAGGAGGGACAAATATTGGGTTGAGCTACACAACTCAGTGGCTAATATATTTATAGCCATTGACGATGAGCCACACAATCAAACATATATGAATATCCATATAGGCATACATATCTTGTCTTAAGCCAGAAATGAAATTTCAACATTCCCAATTCCAATTCACATTTAATAAATCAATACATCATCAAATAGAACATATTGGATGTAATTTAACGTCAAAGCATAATATTCAATTTCACCGTAACTTAACACATCAAAATGCAAATGCATAAACAAATGGCTCGAGGGTTCTATGGAACAAAACAGAGAAACTGAAGTTTACTTCATGAACGAAATGAGTCCATTTTTTGAATCTCGTGTGCCACAAGCGAGCAGCTGGAAAAAGACTTTATGTGAACATACACATGACTACGAAATGTTTCCTCTTTAGCCTAAACAAAATCAAAGCTCATGCTCAATTCAATCATTCACAAATTCATATTCTCGTGCTTTTTCTTCTTTCCATTCAAATCAAAATGCCATGATACAATTCCAAGGCATAGCATAATCATACGCACAATTCAATTTTTTCAAATTTCATACATCATAGTACAATTTTCACATCACAACATTTCAAGCAAGTCATTTTAGCACACAATACACTCACAAGGCATTTTTCCCATTACACAATAACTATAAATAAATTACCCACCTTATTTTGCTTGAAAATCCAAACTCAATTGTACCCTTCCTCTTGCTCTTGAATAGAGTTTTCTTGATTCCCTTCAAATAAACCAATATTCTCATTCAATCCAATTTCAAATGGAAATTTTCCCTAAAGCTTCCATAATCACAACAAATAAAATTAAGATAAATTAAGCTCAAACTTAACCTACCCATAGTCCATCTAGGTTAGAATACCCAAAACTTAGTTTAGAAATCCTAAAATAAAATGGGTTCCCTTAAACCATCTTCTTCCAACACAACACCCATTCTCTCTCTAATCCCTTCATTCTCAACACAACCTATTTCTTTAATAAAGCAAGAAGAAAATGATTAACTTACCTTGAACAATCTTCTTCTTCTTTCCTTCTTCTTTTCTTCTCTCCATGACTCTCCCCTTTTCTCTTCTTCTATTCCACATTTTGCTCTCTTTTCTAACTCCCACAAATTTCCTCTTCTTCTTTTAAACAAGGCCACATTTTGCTTGTTCTTCCCTTTTTACCCTTCATTTAATTAGTTCTCCCAATTTTGCCCATTTTAGTCCTTATTCTGATCAGGTAAATGAAGAAATTTGATAACACTTGCTTCTCAAAAAATGTTCCTCATTGTCTTCATTTTTTTAATGACACCAAAATCATTCAATTTGCTTTTAAAATTTGAAAGTTAAATCCTAAACATTTTCGAACTATTCTTATACTGAAATAATATTCTATGCTCAAATTCCATCTAAAAATTGAAATTCTTAGGGACTGAATTAGAACTCAATTTTATTAGATAATTTGTAGCTCTATCTCTCTAGTTTAATCCAAATTTAGAATCACCTCATTCAGATAACTAGAGAAAAAGTTATGGTTAAAACACCAAAGTATACTCAGTGAACATGTTTCAACTACATTTTCCAGCTTTTAACTTCCAACATTTCACATATAATATTTCTAACTTCCAAGAAAAGTTTGGGGTCCAACAACCTTAGTTTGCTCAGTTTTTATTTTGAGATATTGGCAACACATTTCAACAAAATTCTCGTACACGGTACCATTTAGTTACTCCATTTGTTTTTATTGTTGTGATTCATTTTCTTAGAATAGTAACTTTAGTTTTATTAATCTTTTCTTTTAATTTAATCATTCATTTTATTATATTTGATAATATAAAGATGGTTAGTACTAATAGTCTTCGTGGGATCAACACTCATATTCACTAGACTATATTACAAGAATGGCATGTGCACTTCCCTAGTTGATATTTTGTATTTTTTATCAGATACACATTACATCAATTTTTTGACATCATTCTTAGGAACTAGGATATTATAAACACTTTATTTTTGTTAACCTATTTTTTACTTTTTGAATTTCTTAATTTTAGGACTTTCTTTCTTAATCTTGTATTTCTTTACTAAATTTCATAATTTGGGTATTTAATTTTACAACTACCAATCCTAATGGCAAGATAGGGAGGACTCTATATTATGGAAAATTATGCTAGATTGTCACTTATGGAAAATTGAAATCTTCAAACAAGAAGCCTAATGGTATCTATTTTGTACCTCAACTCGTGTAAGTGACAAGTTTTGACATTTATGGTGGTGGTACCCTAATCATGAATTTTATGTGTCTTACAACATATGGCTGTCATCCAAGCAAGTTAATTTTTTTGGGGAACTAGCTTTAAATAATCCCTAGAAACCATCCTAATTTTTTATAGAACAATCAAACTCCACCTGAATTTTAGTAACAATGGTAATAAGAAAGGAAGTTAAGTCTTGATGAGCTTATGGCAAATTCGTTACTGCACCTAAGACTCACTTTTAAACTAGTAAAGTGTTTATTCAAGACTAACAAGCACTTGGAAAATCATATTGGAAACTTGTTAAACTTATCCTTGAAAGATAATCAAATACTCTACCTAGAAACATCAAGCCAAATCTAGAAGAAAGTAAAAACGATAACTTTAAGGAGTGGAAGGAGTGGAAAGTTAAATAAAAGTAGAAAGAGAAGAAGGAAAAGACGGATTTGCAATAAAAGAAGAATGAGGAGAACGAGAAATAGAAGGATGAGCTAAAGAAGGAAGATATCTAAAAGTACCAACCAAGAATTCTAAACCTAAGTAGACTTAAGAAAGATAGACAAAAGATTAATTTATTAAGTTTTTAGATCTTTTTAAACAATTATATATTGATATCCCTTTTGTTAGAGCTCTTTTACAAATGCCAAAGTATGCCAAGTTTTTAAAATATCTCCTTTCTAACAATAAGAGACTTAAGGATTTATTGATCACTGTAAACGCTCTAGAAGGGGGGTTGAATAGATCTTTAAAGTTTTTTCGTAGAGTCTACAAAAACACGGAATTAATACACACGAAACAATCAAATTAATCAAATAAAAATGTAAAGAGTAGGGAAGAAGAGCAAACACTATTTTTATAGAGGTTCGGTGCTAAGACCTACGTCCTCTACCTAA
>JANZLD010000080.1:230809-245811 GCA_026413575.1 Erythroxylum carthagenense | reverse complement strand
ATCAAACTATCACCCTAAGTATCTCTAGCTAGTCTACATTTTATCAAGATTACTTCGGCACTGGTCACAAAATTGTGGCGGCCAAAACAATCAGGACAACAAAATACACTAACGAGACGCTAATGTGACATATTTGACATCCGAAAATTTTTTGGAAACCCAATTTCAAGAAATTCAATTTGGAAAACATAAAACATCAATTTAACACATTTTTAATCAAATTAAAAATGATCCAAGGCATTATAACTAAAAACTACACCATCATACATTTCAAACAAAACAGCTCCAGCAACTTTCTCAAAACTGCCAAGCACTGTGTCTTGCTTGAAAAACTCATTGAAACAATTTCAATAAATTCTGAGAAAATTAAAAAGGTTACAACATGTTCACAAAATACTCCATGAATTTTTTCAGGATTTAATTCCATCAAAAACTCAACCAACCTCAGCAACAAAGCCAATGTAGAATCTGTGTTCCTCAACACAGTTATTCCCAGCAGCACACAATAAATTCCCAAATAAATAGTAAATCACCACGAAAACATTTTTCCATTCTCATAGACATTCATAAACATCTTAGAGACATGTCGGTGAAAGAAAATCCGAAAAACAAAATTTCTACAATTTATTATCGAATTTACAAGCATGCCTGTTCAAGGAATGTGCACAAACACAGCAACCAGAACAATAGGGAATAAATTAGCAAAACCATATCAAATCACATTGATAAATTCCAAACTTCCACAGACATATGAACCAACATCTTGTGAACATATCTGGGCAAGAAAATTTCGAAAACAATATTTTTGCACTGAATTCGAAATTAACATTTACAACATGCATCATCGTCACAAGCAATAGGCAACTCCGACCTAGTCATGATTTTTTCGTTATATACGACACAATCAAATTAATGAAGTATGCCTTTCTTTCTTTATTTATCCATAAAGTATGTACACAACTTTGTATAAAATGCGCTAAAGGCGATTGCCTTCAGGGCACTACTCTAACACCTCTATGTTTTAATTTTCTAATTACATAAAGTTCATGCAATCTAGTTAATTATTCCCAGAGTGATACTTAAAACACTACAAGCTATTCTAAAATAGGGATAGTAGCCAGAACTCAACTTCAGGACAAAATTCAAAAATCTTAGATGTAGAATCAAATTTCTATTACTTCATGAAAGTTTTAGGCTTATATCTCTAGTTTAATCTTCAATTAGAATTATCCAATTTAGATGGTTACAGGCCAAGATATGGTAAAATTAGATAAGCCTATTCAATTGAACTTATCCATTCAGCTAAGTAAATATCCCAAATCAACTAACTTTAGTCTTGTCAAGCACGAGCAAAGGCAAAATACATCTAATTTAACCAATAACATCCCATTTGCCTATGAAATACTTCTTTGACTAATTGTCCTCACATCACACTCATAAATTCAAGCAAACATATCAAAAATTCCCATACCTCTCCAAGGAGTGATCAAAACCCTTTTTCTTCACTCCACTTGCTTCCCTTTGCCTTTGTCTTTGGTCTTGTCCTCCTCTTAGACATCAAATACACCAATTTCATGTGTTTCTTTCAAAATCCTCTTTAAATATCAAATTTAGTATGAATTCTTATGTAGATAGGAGCTCAAAATTCTAAATTTTGAGTGTTAGGGCCAGCCTCATCTCATCCTCTTCATATTTATATGTAAATCTTATGGTGTGTAGAGTGACAATGGGCCCATTGGTTCTTACTTTTCAATTTTTATTAAATACATTTTGGCGACACCATTTTCTTATTCCATGTAATTATATATCATCTTAATTCACTTAGCATTTTGGCCCATGATTAATTTATATTTATGCATGTATAATACATTTAACACAAATTACCCCCAACAATTTCGTTAATGCCAATTATGTCCCGTACTAAAGACTCACTTTCATATTCGTTAACACCCATTACATATACTTTCATGAATATAACAAATTCCGACTAGGGTGGAGTTTGGGGCGTCACAATGCCTGTCACCGTTGGAATATAGAAACTATAATAGTATTTGTCAAAACAACAATGATTAAGAAATGTTGCAGTTGGCTTATATCTTTATTAATAATAAACATCTGGTCATATATGGATTTCAATTCGTTCACATTTTTCAACCAGACAATACATGACTCTGTACGCTAGGCTGAGACAAAAAGAACCAAGATGAACGGTCTTAGTAGCATTTGAGATTCATTTATTGATCCATTGGGTTTAGCCGCTTCTCAACCAAAATTGCCAGCGAAATAAAACCTGTTGTACGTAAAGTGGAATTGGAAAATAAACCAGAAGGACATTATTCATTGATCTAGCTATGGCAGCTTCCAATTTTACCGCAGAGAATTTAAGAGATTCCCAACTCTGAATTCAATAGACTGAAAAAGTTAGCATGTTCGAGGCACTCTACAGCAAATTTTGGGAATCTACAACATGGCCGCTCCAGGGACAGTTTGATTGCTTCTCCTGTTGCGGTGCGTGGCTTGGAGCTGCTTGCTGCCGATGTAGTTGGAACTATAAAGTTTCTTGCAGCTCATTATGTATTCCTCCTATATATGTTATGGGTTTCTTTTCCTATCTTTGGCCTATGGGGTTAGATATTTATGTATATTGTACGTTTGTTAATGTAAAGAAAAGATTTGCAAGTTTTCAACCTTTTTATTGATCAGGTTTTTTTTTTTAATCAGCGAAGCAGATAGAAAATCGCTTCATCCTTCCACGCAAGACAGTGGAAATGATTTTTGACATATTTCTCAAAACATGATGTACAGCTTTGTAGGCTCCAGACATTTAAAATACCCTGATATGGTAATTGAGTGATATATTATCACACCTATAAAAAGTCACCATATTATTGAGTTCATCATATATATTCACCATAACACCGGTGGGGTAATAATGTTGAAAGTTAGATAAAACCAACCCCACCAATTAATGTTTGTTAATTTCCATGTTGCATGGCATATGATGAAAAAGAAATATCTATTTGGTTAAGGAGATTGAGATGTAACTAATCCGTTTTTATCTCGAGTAAGATGGTTAAAAATAAACTCGTAGCTATAATCAACTTTCAAATTCTTTAGAGGTGGAATATTGAATATGTGATAGTGAGATAAATGGAAAAAACAAAACCATGAGTTCAATTATCTCT
The DNA here is from genome assembly GCA_026413575.1 of Erythroxylum carthagenense. Classification (NCBI taxonomy): domain Eukaryota; kingdom Viridiplantae; phylum Streptophyta; class Magnoliopsida; order Malpighiales; family Erythroxylaceae; genus Erythroxylum; species Erythroxylum carthagenense. The sequence continues at coordinate 242,626 of JANZLD010000080.1, read as the reverse complement.
CAACATTTATTTCGCCTGTAAAAGAAAAATAAACTCGGAGAAATGTTTCATCTTTTAGAATTATTGATAGGGTTAATTATTAAAAAATTAGTTTTACTAATCTTTATAATTATAATTTAAAATTTAAATAGCAATAATAATATATTCAAAATTTAAATATTATATAAAAATTATCTTTATTAAAAATTTCATTACTAGAATAGATATAGTAAATTAAGTCACTTATTAAATTTTTTGGATAAATGATAATTAGAATAAATTATTTATGAAAAAATAATTTTGTTAAAATTAAAATAATTAATTTAGGAGAAAAAATAAAACCTAACATTTTTCCTTTTTCCCAATCTTTTTTTTTTTGTCTTTGAGAACTATGAGCCATAATAATGCTGGTCGATGTATCTTTTTAGATCTGAATTAAATTGAGTAATTTGATTGAGTTTTTGTTGATGTAATTGCTTCACTTGAAGAGATATGACATCAACTTTGGAGGAGATGTTGGGTGTGTCCTATCAAGAGGGAGATAGATATGTTTCCAATTTTCAAAATTTATAAAGCGCGAGTGGAACTCAAATCTAGTAAGACGATCAAATAATGGAGGTGAATCTACTGGTAAAGAATTTGATGAATTCTGCAAGTAAGAAGGCATTAAAAGACAATTCATAATGACATACATTCATCAACAAAATGGAGTGATGGAGCGGATGAATAGAACTTTGTAAGAAAGAACAAGAGTGATGAAGAGAAATGTTGGTTTAGACAAGAAATTCTAAGCAGAAGCAGTCAATACTGCTTGTTATGTGGTGAATTGGGCTCCCTCAACTGCAATTGAGTTGAAGACATCGATGAAGATGTGGGCTAGTAGACTAGTGGATTATTTAAATCCTCATATATTTGAAATTCTTACATAAGTGATGTTCATTGCCCAAGAAAATACGAAGTTAGATCCAAAATCCAAAAGATGTATTTTATAGGGAAATGTTGAAGGAGTAAAGGTATCATCTGTGGGATTCTACTACCCACAAAATTGTTATCAGCAAAGATGTTATTTTCTTGAAAAATAATGATTAAGAGCAAACAGAAGATGTTAGTACTTTAAAAGAGAATTTAGATACTACAACAATATAAGTGGAAAGGGAATTTGATCAAAACGATTCTTCTGAAACTACATCAGAGCATAAGGAGCAAGAACTAGTCAAATCTAATGTTTCAGATACTCGGAGATCGATTAAAACAAGAAGAACATCGAGATTATATTACGGAGAGTAATATTGTGTACTATCTTTTAACTAAAGATGGAGAGCCATCAACTCTTTAAGAAGCAATGAATAGTTCAGATGCATCTCAGTAGATGACAGCAATGTAGGAAGAAATTGAAACTCTGTATACAAATAAGACATGGGAGCTAGTATCACTACCACAAGAAAGAAAGTATATTGGCAATAAATGGGTTTACAAGATCAAGTAGAGTGGTGATGATCAAGTAGAGCGATATTGTGTTAGATTGGTGGTAAAAGGATAAGCTCAAAAGGAAGGAATTGACTTCAATGAAATATTTTCTCCTATAGTTTGATTACTACAGTTCGAGTAATCCTACCGATGTGTGATATATTTGACTTGCATCTTGAGCATTTAGATATAAAAACTTCATTTCTTTATGGAGATCTTAAAGAAAAAATTTATATGTTCCAGTTAGAAGGTTTTAAAGAATAAGGAAAAGAGAACTTGGTTTACAGATTGAACAAATCTCTATACGGTCTAAAGTAGGCACCGAGGTGTTGATATAAGAGATTTGATTTCTTTATCATAAGCCTTGAATATAGTAGATTGAATGTGGACCCTTGTGCATATTTCAAGAAGTTTAACAAAGATGATTTTATAGTTTTTCTATTATACATGGACGACATGTTGGTTATAGGCTCCAATAATGAGGGTATCAAAGAATTGAAGGCACAATTGGTTAAGAAATTTAAAATGAAGGACTTGGGACCAACAAACAAGATTCTAGAGATGCAAATTTATTGAGACAAAAATAATAAGAAGATTTGGCTTTCTCAGAAGAATTATTTAAAGAAGAACTTACGACGTTTTAGTATGCAAGATTGTAAGTAAATTTCTACCTCTCTTCCTGTTAGTTTCAAGTTATCCTTAAGTATGAATCCTAGCATCGAATAAGAGAGGATGGAGATGTCTCGAGTATCATATGCATCAGGAGTAGGAAGCTTATTGTTCGCTATAATTTGTACAAGACCAGACATTGTATATGCAATGGGAGTAATTAGTCAATACATGGCGAATCTTAGTCGAGAGTATTGGAATACTGTTAAGAGAATTCTTAGATATATCAAGGAAACCTCAGATGCTGCATTATGTTATAGAAGATCAGATTTTACTGTCAGATGATATATTGATTCTGATTATATAAGTGATCTTGACAAAAGTAAATCCATTACTGGATATGTGTTCACATTAGCTGGAGGGGCTATGAATTGGGTTTCAAAACTACAGTTAGTTGTGGCTACGTCGACAACAAAAGCAGAATATGCAGCAACTACACAAGTTAGTAAAGAAGTAGTGTGGTTAAAGTTGATGTTGGAAGAACTCGAATGCAAACAATAGAACATTACTCTGATTGTGATAACTAAAGTGCTTTGCATCTTATAAGGAATCTAGCATTTCATTCAAAGACAAAACACATACGAGTTTAATATCACTTCATTCGTGAGAAAGTGGAAGAAGGAATAGTGGATATTCAAAAAATTTATACCATAGACAACCTGGCAAATTTTATGACAAAAGAAATCAATGTTGACAAGTTTATATAATGTCGATTATCATGTGGCCTGACAAAAAGTTAAGTAACATGAAACGGCAAGGTAGAAAAAAATGGTGTGAAAATATGATTGATTATTAATCAAATTTTCAAGTGGGAGAATTGTTAACAATTATGGTTGGTAGGCATAAAAAATGACTGACCATTTTGTCAGCCATTCACATAATGCACTCCTACCTATAAAAAGGTAGGAGTAGCATGACGAAACACACAACAAGCAAAAAAAGAGAGATGTGAGGTGAGAGAGAAAAAAAGAGACAAAAATATTGTGTATTTTTGTGGGTCTAGTTTTCTCCTTATAATTCTCTAGTTTTTTCAGTAGTAAAATTCTTTTATCCTTACTCGTGACTTTTACCTTAATTTAGGATTTTTTCATGTAAAATTTATGTGTCTATTTTATCTTCAGTATTTTCAGTTTTAATATAGCTATGACCCAACTCTATCCAACTCTTAATTGTTCCTAACAAAGTTCACACGCTCTCTCTTAGCTTGGCTCAAAACCCCTTTTTAGCTACAAAGCTCATTTCTACATATGGTAGATGTGACATCCCAAATGAGTCAAGACTCATCTTTGACTCGCTTCGTCTCTAGAATGTCTACTTGTTCAACTCATTAATCAATGAGTATACAAAAAATTATGCTTATAGTGATGCCTTTGGCTTGTTTCAACAAATGTGCTTTCCAATTATTATTGTGTTGGGAAATTCCAAAGGTCTTGGAAATTAATTTTTTTATATTAGCAATCATATTTCGACCACAATGGAATAATTTTGAAGTTTTTTCATATTTTGATTTCTCGAAAACTAAGTTCATTATAACTTTATAAAATGATTAACACATAAATCATAATAAATCATGAATCTTAATTCATACCTTATCATAAAGCTTGATCATATTCTTGTCGTATCTCTCAAATCGCTTCTTAAACTGATCCATCTCAACTACTATAGCCGTATAAGTATTTGGCCTCTAACGGTATCAACAGAACAAGTTGAAAGAACATGTAACTTTTATAGAGAGAGCTTAGTAAGAAGTGTTAGCTCCATTAAATCTTAAGTTTATTTATAATAAATTTTGGACATTTTAGTATTTTAATTGAAATTAAATTCTAAACCAATTATGTCCAAATAAGATTCAATATCTGATATTGATCCTTATTTATGAAATATCTCATATTTAACCATAAAGTTTGTGAAACTTTATAATCAAGTTTGACTCGGTTAAAAACATATTTGCTTTCTACAATCCATTCTTTATGTGTGACCCATTAGGTTTTCAAATATGTTAGTAATAATTATAAATTCTAATTCTAATTCTAATTCATAATTAGAAATTAGATAAATTAAAATTCCTTTTAATTTATCTTTAACTCTCTAGTTAAACAATTTTATGATCAGAGATCAAGATTAACATTGAGTAACGCTAAGCAACATTGTTTATAAACTTGAACAAGTGTGCCCAAAAAGAATGAAATTATTATTTTGTGGCAAGGCTCAGTTATTGTTCGTATTTGAAGAATTTGAAATAAAATAGATACCAAAATTTTCAGTGGACACTAGATAAAACATGGAACATCAGATTTTGACAAACTGTAAATCAAATTTTATAGCGCATGCTTAGATTCCTAATTTGGTCAAGCGGTTTATATTTAACGATTTACTCTTTTGTCTTTCCATTAGAAGAATGTTGAAGTATAGATAAACTTGCATCTAGCCACATTGAAAGGGGCTTCAAAAAGTATAGTTATCTGTCACCTATGTTGGTAGATGAAAAAGCCATGAATGGTCCATCAAAGGACCAAAGACTTCGAGCTTTATATATAGCCAGCATTCCTCACTCATTTACTTGACATCCCAAGTGTGTCATAGCTAGGTAGCGCACCTGCCTTGCAAGCTTTTACCGTTCTTTTTAATTGCCGGGGTTTCTTGAAAGCCAATAATGTCGACAGCCATCCCACCCTTCCACACTTCTGTTGTCATTTTAGGCCTAGTTGCGACACTTCTGGCAAGTTTTGCCCCTGAGGCTGAAGCAGCTAGGTCCTTCTTTGTTTTCGGTGATTCACTAGTTGATAATGGGAACAATAATTACCTTGCCACCACCGCAAGAGCTGATGCACCACCTTATGGGATTGACTATCCGAGCCATCGCGCCACCGGTCGCTTCTCCAATGGCCTTAATATCCCTGACCTTATTAGTATGATCCAAATTTCTAAAGGGATAAGTTGAATTGCTATTAATCTGTACTTTCGGGCAGCAATGACTAATATATATGTTTTCTCAGGTCAGGCTATTGGATCAGAACCTACCTTGCCTTATTTGAGTCCTGCTCTTACAAGAGAAAGGCTACTTATTGGTGCCAATTTTGCTTCAGCTGGGATTGGCATCCTCAATGATACTGGAATTCAGTTTGTAAGCCCATTTAGCCGCTTAATTAACAGTTGTTTTTTATAAAATTAAAAGCTGCTGTGGTTTAACCAATTTCTACGTGATGCTCTTTTTGTAGCTAAATATCATTAGAATATCGAAACAATTGGAGTACTTCCAACAATACCAGCAAAGGGTCAGCGCCTTGATTGGACCCGTGCAAGCTCAGAGATTAGTGAATGAAGCACTAGTCCTAATCACTTTAGGAGGCAATGATTTTGTGAACAACTACTACTTGGTGCCTTTCTCTGCAAGATCTCGCCAATTCGCACTCCCAGATTATGTTGTCTACCTCATTTCCGAGTATCGCAAAATATTAACCGTAACGTTCCTATTACACTTTTCACATAATTGTGCTGTTTTGCTTTTCAGATGTCGAGAGTGTCTGCTCTAATTTATGTAAGCGCTTTAGTTAATTCCCTATTGCAATCGGCATAATTAGTCTTTGCACTCTCACTACACTGTTTTGATCATGAAACTAAATTGTATATTCATGTAGCCGACACCATTGACATAGTTGATGGTATAATTGAGTCATTTGATAAGGAAAAGCAAATAACGCATCCTCCCAGCGGATGCATACCTCTCCTCTTAGAGAATGCGTCGGGACTCTGTCACTCGAGATTTACCATATAATTTTGTTGTTTTCCCTTTATAAAAAAAAAAAAAAAGCGAATAACCTTTAGATGGAGCATTAAAGTAGGTTTCACCTAAGTGTTGTGCGAACTATCCGATATAATCAATGGCAGGTTTTGCATGGATCTTCGGAACTGTTTGGGTTGGTGAGTTCGCTCGACATGGGATAATCTCTTCTCTTCACGTATAATTGAAAACCCTTATTAGAATAATACATACTGAGAAATGATTTTCCCACTAAAAGCCTTTGATGGGGATCATGTCCAGAGAATCTGCATTTCACTCTCTTTCTGCCCTTTTATAAGCTTCAGTGTTTTGTCACAAAATGTTACTTTTCAGATCTCTTATGCTACTCAAAAACAAGTCATTAATGATATTGGTCATAGCTTAAAACAAAACACACAGGAACATGGATGATTGTTAGATGAAAAGCATAAATTACATGAACGCGCCCATATCTTAAGCAACTTTGGCAACTAAAGTAAAATTGAGATCATTAATCCTAACTACCGCCATTAATTGTTACTCTTATAACTTAAATTATTGACCCAGAGTTTGTGCAGTAGACATGACGGTTGTTCTTTTAAGTTTGAACACTGATGTTGTGCAAAGTGTGATTTATTTTTTTGATTATGTCTTTTCTGATTTCCAATTAAGGACAAAAAATTGAATTTTTATTACTAAGAAAAGGAATACTCTGGAAAACGCAGAGGCTCTACAACCTGGGAGCACGCCGAGTCCTGGTGACTGGCACTGGACCACTGGGCTGTGTTCCCGCAGAATTGGCCATGAGAAGCAGGAATGGTGAATGTGCGGTGGAACTGCAAAGGGCAGCTGCCTTGTTCAACCCCCAACTTGTGCAAATGATAAATGGACTCAATAATGAAATTGGATCAGATGTGTTCATTGCAGCAAATGCATATAAAATGAACATGGATTTCATCACTAATCCTCGAGCATATGGTACGCCATCAGATCCCCTTTTCCTTTTAATCTGCTGGATAAAGCAGGAGAAATATTCATATCCTTAACTTTACATCCTGAGTACGACTCAAATTAGCTAAACTATCAGCTTGAGTTAAAAAAATATTTTGGCCATGCATATAGAGTCTCCCGAAGTACGTGCTTTAACTAGCCCACACAATATCGTTTACAAAGAACTCTGCTTATTGTTCTCCCGGAAACATGCATTAGATTATATGAAATAACCAATTCTGTAAGTGAAGGCAACCAGAGATTATAACCAATTCTGTATGTGAAGGCAACCAGAGATTAACCAGCATTAGATTAAGAAGATCTGTGGGGCTCCTTTTAACGTAAATTGCATGATATGACTGGTTCTGTTTTCTTGCGCATAAACAGGGCTGTTGATCCACTGACTCTTGCGCTTAAATGAATCAATATGTGTCGGAGACGGTCTATACATTTCGCAGTCTACTGCGTATGGTCAAATTTGTCTCTTCTCAAAACTTTCTGGTCTACTCCGTTCCTGCAGTGCATGTGTTTTTCTTTTTCGTTTCTCTTTGTAACGCTTAACTACTATACTAAATTATCTCCGTTTTCAATTATTGTTATATGCTAGTACACTACACTAAATCTGGTTCTAAAGGACGTGCTTTGACTTGCAGGATTTGTTACATCTAAAGTCGCATGCTGCGGACAAGGACCTTATAACGGGATTGGACTTTGCACAATTGCATCCAACTTGTGCCCTAACAGAGACATGTATGCTTTTTGGGATCCGTTTCATCCATCTGAAAGGGCTAACAGGATCATCGTTCAACATATCCTATCAGGCACTACCAAGTACATGAACCCCATGAATCTCAGCACCATCCTGGAATTGGACTCAAGAACTTAAAAGAGCCTTAGGTTGAAACAGGATATAGCTAGTTCCCATCTCCCTATAATTTATGAGCAACCTTTCTTCTCCCCGGAACTGTATGCTAGGCTAGCTGTATTTCGTATATGTTGGCCGCTATGTTATAAATTATTGGCTAGTTCTTCCTTAATAATAAAAAAATAACGGCTTCATTTTATTTTTTCAGTGTCCTAATTAATTAAGCATAAAAAAAAGTGGCGTGCGAATTTAGGTACTACTTTGTTAGGTGAATTACGCGAGTTTAATACAAAATGGTCTGCAATCTTAAGCTGCTAAAATTCTCTATCTATTAAGGAGCCAACAAAAAGAGTTTTAATCAAAATGTTGCTAATGGTCAAGCACCATTCACTTCATCTTTTAGATCTTCATTGATAGTTCATGATTAGGATATTGAAGTTCAATTCTTAAATTTTATGTCATTCATAGGATCAAGTCCAACAAGTTTCATGAACAGTTCTGGTACCGTCAAAGTATAATGTTTTTCCGGTGTGAGCCTAACCTTTGTGAGGTAATCTCTAATAGTTTATTAGCAAATCGAACAATAGGGTTAAGCAGACTTTGTTATTGTGCAGATGCCTTATGAAAAATTCTTAGATATCCTCTCTACCAAAAGGCCATATATGGTGCTACAAATTGCTATTTTGAAGACAACCCAGTTACACCTTTTTCTCCTTTAGTTTAGACAAATCACTCGAATAAGTGCCCACCAATTTATTATATTGCACATTCTTTGATTGTCCCCCAAACATTTGATAAAAAATAGCATTAACAAAATATATGCTTGATAAACAATTAATTAACTATATTTACATACCTATATTTAATGTATTTTGCTTGTTATTTAAGAATCTTATGATATTTGTAGTACTTATTCCGATTCAAATGTGTTTGTAGGTAATAATTTCCTTCATAGACCAAAAGGAGAAGATAAATCATGGAGTAAAATGGAAGAATTGAAGCATCCTTGGACTTCCATAGCCATGTATAGTGAGCGTGTAAGTCATTGTAAACATATGGAGCTTCGAATGTAAAGATACACGCCTGTATACACAACCATATGTCTTCTCATGTAAGGTTTTGATACAATGTAAAGTCACGATTGAGAAAGTCTTTGAGATACACAACTATGTAAGTGATCGTGTATATTTCAAAAACCTAGTTTTTGTTATAAAAGAATATTATGAAGGCTACAGCAAAGGAAGGTAGATTCTATAGTCGGCGGATACATCGAAAGAAGAAAGAAAAACATAAAAAGGGGGCATACATCATAAATAAGAAGATCAAAACTGGAAATATAGATTTTCCAAATCAAGGCTTTAAATTGAATTCATTATCTTCTCTTATTCTATTTCATTGCCTTGTATGTAAAATCTGAATAATTGTATTTTTAGCATGATTATGAATTGCTAAATCTATATTAAGGTGTTATTTTTGAATTGTTTTGTATAAATTTTACCTTGTTAAATTTAATATATTACTATTATATGATATTTGTTGTGCTCATACTTGATTTGAAACGAAAGACTGAATCAAGTTATTTGTGTTAAGATGCATAAAGAGAGTTGGTATCTTAATATACTTACATCTATTAGGTTAATAAGCAATTGAAGAGAGAGATTAATTGTGAGTGAATTATTCTTAGGATTGTTTCAAATCCAATTTAGTTAGAAGTAGTTTTGAGAAATCGAGAGATTGTAACTCAATTTTTATCTATTTCAATGGGATTACTTGGATAAATCTAAAGAGAGAGTAATCAAAACCTTTTGTATATCTAGGATTAAGCATAGTTGAATTAACAAGACAAAAGGAAGACAAAACAAGGATATAATAGTTTAATTAACTTTATCAGATCTAAAGGACCTTCTCTACCCTTCTTTGATTTCTTTGCCTTCTCTTTACTAACTTCACGCCTTTTCCCCTCCTTCTTTTCCATTTTTGGAAACTTTTCTCCCACATTTTGTTCTCTTCACTACCTCAACTCTATGGTAGGTTGCTATACAATCGAGGCCTCTACCTCCTAAGGAGGCTTGCTTCAATCCTTCCTAGTTGCCATGGAGCAAGGAGAATGCTCCTTGTCTCATGATGATTTTTGTTGGACCCCGAACTTTTCTTAAGAATTAAATTATTAAATGAGGATTTGGTGATGATTTATTCTTGTGCAAAGAGAAAAGAAAATTCATGAATTTGAATGATATACAAGATTGGGTAGTGAATGTAGTAAGTTGTGTTTAATGTTTTATTTGGGTAATGTTAATTGGAGCAATTGAAATGATATTTTGAGGTTAATGCAGGAAATGGGTGTTGTGTGTATGTATGTGTTGTTGATGTTATTAAGCTGTAATGGAATTGATGTGAAAAGAATTGATTTTGGTTTTTGATGACTTTGAGATTTTTGAGTAAACTTATATGTGTAAGGGTATTATGAAATTTATAGTGAACAAGTTGATTTAAATGGAATTGAAAAGCACGAAATGAATGGAAAAGTGTTAGATTTTGGAGAATCAAAAGTTTAAATTTTTTTGGGATGAATAGTAGTAGAAAGTTGCATTGTTGATCTGAAACTTTGTGAATTTTTCTGGTTTGATCTAAGCAGATTTTGATAAAATGGTCTTGATAAAAGTTGTAGCTTTTCTTGATAGCTTTCTATCTCTATAAAGTATGACATTTCTCGATATTGGAGTTGAAAGTTATAATCATTTGAAGTTTTGATGTTGTTTAGGGTGAATTTATGAGACAGAAACTTTGATTGAATTTTTGATCTATATAGAGGCTGAAATTGCTCTTAAAGTCTTCAAGAAAGTTGAAGTTTGTATTTTTATCTTTACATTGATATAAAGTATAACATTTTTTGACCTTGAAGATGAAAGATAAAAATTTTAGAAGTTGTGTTACTGTTTAAGATGACATTAATTGGACAGAAACTTTGACTAAAAATTGACCAAGTTAGAGGTAGAAATTGCTTTTAAGTTCCTCATGAAAGTTGTAGATTGTATTTTTATCTTTCCAGTGATATAAAGAATGGAATTTTTGGACCATGGAATGGGAAGTTATGATTTTTAGAAATTCTGTTGTTGTTTAGGGTGACTTATATTGGACAGAAACTTTGAGTGGATTTTGACTCCTTTAGAGGCCAAATTAGTTTTTAATTCCTTCATGGAAGTTGTAGAGCTTCTTTTTATCTTTCTTTTGATACCAAATTTGCAAAACTTGAAGTTTTGAGTCAAAAGTTATGAATTTTGAAAGTTTGAAAGTTGGATGGAGCAAATTTGAGGTGTCCTCGCGAGTGCGAGCGCCTCGTGAGGGCGAGCCTCGCGAATGCTAGCAAGGGCGAGCGCTCACGTCCGCATTTGCTCGCGAGTGCGAGCGGCCGTTTTGCCAATTTTTTTCCAAATCCGACCCCTCTCCATTCTTTTGCTTATAACTTTTTCGTCCGATATCCGATTGACTTGATTTTTAAAGCATTGGATTTCTAAGACAATTCTCTACCTCTTAATGGAAAATTTATGATTTTTGAGATTAATTTGGAAAAGATTGATTGAATCAAAGTGAGGTGGAAAATTCTTCTAAACATGTTTTAGTATTTTGATGATATCTTGATCTGTGGAGATCCAATCGAGTTGATTCTTATTACAAAATAAACTAGAGACATAGAATTACAAGTTATTTGAAGGGACTGAATTTCAATTCAGACTCTAAGACTTTCAATTTTTGGGGTGAATTTAGGTATAGTGTTCTGTCTCGGTTTAGTAAAAAAAATTCGAAAATGTTTAGGCTATAACTTCTTCTCTAGTCATCCAAATGAGTTGATTCTGGATTTAGATTAAACTAGAGAGATAAGGCTACAAATTTTTTGATGGAATTGATTTTCTATTAAGTCTCTAAAAATGTCAATTTTAGGATGGAAATCAAGCGCAGGATAATGTTTTAGTATAAGAATAGTGCGGAAATGTTTGAGGTATAACTTTTGGACCTATTGAACCAAATTGAATGATTTTGATGTCTTTGAAAAATTGAGACAATGAGGAACATTTCTCTAGAAGGAAGT
>JANZLD010000080.1:214322-229277 GCA_026413575.1 Erythroxylum carthagenense | reverse complement strand
ACATAATTCATATTCGAAAACACTCATTGAATTCATTTCATATCTCTAAATTGCCACTTAAGGATCGGGGTCCAACATTTAATTTTTGTCTCTCCAAATAATTTTGCTGATTGGCTTTGCAAAATAGAGACAATTGATCTAGTAGGCTGTTGTCTTTTCTCTTGTTTTTTAGAATGTCCATCAAGAATCAGAGATTTCCTCTTCTTTTATTCTTGTTGTTGTAAGGTCAATAGTCTTGGTGACCTTCTTGACTGTTTGGATTTTTCTTATTGAAGTGTCTTCGCCTTTCTCTTCTATAACACTTATTGTGCTAATTGTTGAACTCGACTTTTCTTTTTTATAGAATTGTCTTAGTTTTTATTGATGTATTAGACGATTTCTTAGTCTTTTCTTCTACGGATGTTCTTCCTATTGATCGAGATTTTGTTTTTCTTGCAGATGTACCACATTCACTCCTGCTCTGTCTTACTATAAGCTCCCCCTCAAACCTTGCTTTGGGTGTAGAGCTTATATCCGCTTTATCTTCAAACTTTATCCCCATTATGTGAATAGTTGTGGCATTAATAATGCTCTTCACATCCATTTTTACCCTATTACCTTTTTCGAGAAAGATTCCTGATTTTCTAAAAATCCTTATCAACATCATTCCATACAGTAAAGAGCTAGAATCTCCTTTTGAATTCATCATGTACTTGAAAAGCAAGTACGGAAGATTAATGGGTTGGTGATTCAGTAGGTGAAACAAACAATGTTCATCGTTCATTGTCACAACATCCTTCGAGCCTAATCTTGGTAGAACATAGTAAAGAAGCTGTGAATGTAGAACCCTAGCCTTCGGAATAAGGATTGACGCCTTCTTAATTTCTGGATCACTACTTCCATAGAGTTGTTGATTAATGTGCATTCTGTCTACATGATCTTGAGTAATCTATTTTGTATTGTTAAACAACTTTACTCCAATACTAGGACACCCACTGACCTTCTCAATAGTACCTTGTGTCATGATAACCGACAATCCATCTATCATTAATACTAAAGTGTCGTCTACCACCTTTGCCCTCGTCTAAAATTCATATATCTCATTCAAATAAACCTTTTCATAAACCTTGAAGAAGTTTTTCCAGCCAATTGCTTCAATCTAAAAGTAAGAATATGAGATGAAAAGAACTTGAAGCTTATAACAAAGTATTGAATTGTCTTAGTTGAGAGCATTAAACAAGTTGGTTTCAAAGTATTTCAAGAAAATTCTAGAGTAGAAGGTATTTTAGAATCTTGAGAAGATTTTCTTCTTATACCTACTCTCGAAAAGTTACTGTTCATAACTTACTGTTACTATTTACTTGAAAACTTACGACTTTTTATCTTCTTCTTGTATGAATCATATGGGTCATGACGTGTCGGACGAATAGTCATTCAGCATTACCATATTCAAGTTCCGTGATTTCCTTGAATCTATCTTCATATAAAGATTTAGTGAAGATATCCGCCCATTGTTGATTCGTCTTAACAAATTGTAAATTGATGATTCCTCTCTGTACATAGTCTCGTATAAAATGATGTCTAACTTAAATATGCTTTGTCCTTGAGTGTTTTATTGGATTCTTTGATAGATTGATAGCACTTGTATTGTCACAGAAGATTGGAATTTGATCTTCTTACATGGAGTAATCTTTTAACTTATACTTAATTCATAAAGTCTGTGAACAACAACTTATAGCTGACATGTATCCAGCTTCTGCAGTAGATAGAGAAATTGAACTTTGCCTCTTGCTTGACTAAGAAATTAGATTATGACCAAGAAAGTGACAACTTCCACTTATACGCTTTCTATCAATTCTATCTCTAGCATAATCAACATCACAGTAGCTAATTAACCTGAAATCTTTACCTTTTTCATACATTAAACAAAGATCAGTAGAACCTGCCAAGTATCTCAATATTCTTTTAACAACAATATAATGAGACTCTCTAGGATCTGTTTGAAATCTTGCATACAAACAAACACTAAACAATATATTAGGTCTACTTGCAGTTAGGTAAAGTAAAGAACCAATAATTCATCTAAAAAGTTTTTGATCAACCTTCTTATCTGCTTCATCCTTAGATAAAAGGATTGAAGGATACATAGGAGTTAACATAGGTTTAACCTTCTCTATTTTATATTTGACTAATAGTTTTTTGATATATTTCTATTAATGAATAAAAATCTTTTCTTCAGTTTGCTTAATTTTTAAACCAAGAAAGAATTTCAATTCTCCATCATACTCATTTCAAATTCATTTTTCATAAGATTTTCAAAAATGGAACATAGCTTCGTAGAAGTTGCACCAAAAATAATATCATCTTCTTATATCTATACTACAATGAAATTATTTTTGATACATTTTCTAAATAGTCTTATCTACTTTTCCTCTAATAAAGTCATTTCTAATAAAAAATGAACTTAGACGATCATACTAAGCACAAGGTGCTTGTTTTAATCCATACAAAGCTTTATAAAGTCTATAGACATACTCTGGTTTATCAAAATCTTCAAAACCAGGAAGTCGCTTTACATAAACTTCTTCATCCATAAAACCATTCAAAAAGGCACTTTTCGCATCTATTTGAAACAATTTTATATCATGACAAACAACATATGCAAATAAAATCGTAATAGCTTCTAGTCTAGCTACAGGAGCATAGGTTCCATTATAGTATGTTCCTTTTTGATGATTATAGCCTTAAGCTACTAATCTAGCTTTGTTACGATTTACTCTTCTTGATTCATCTAGTTTATTTTTGAATACCCATCTGGTTCCTATAATAGACTTATTCTGTAGCCTAGGAACTAAAGACCAAACTTTGTTTCTTGTAAATTGAATTAACCCTTCTTGCATGGCTAAAATCCAAGCTTCATTTTGAAGAGCTTCATTAATTTTCTTAAGTTCTAATTTAGAAATAAAAGCTACATTTGCCTCTTTTCTAAATTTAGACCTAGTTCTCACTCTTTCTGATGTTTTTCCTATAATCAGGTTTTTCAGGTGAGAGGATTTATACTTCCAGTCTTTCCTAAAACTAAAGTTTTCAAGAATATCTTCTACCTTATCAGGTGGATCAACTAATGGTGACATGTCTAGGTTATCAACTAAGGGAGCAGATAAAGTTTCATTATCAGAATCGTCTCTTCTATCTGGATGAGAATCATCATCAAACTTAACATGCATAGATTCTTCAACAGATTTAGAATCAAGATTATAAACGCTATAAGCTTTAGAAGACATCAAATATCTTAGAAAAATTCCTGAATTAATCTTAAAATCAAATTTATCCAATTTTTATTTTGTATTTAATATAGTGCATTTGCAACCAAAAGGATGGAAGTAAGAAATATTTTGCTTTCTTCCTTTCCATAACTCATATGGAGTTTTATTTAAAATAGGTCACAAGAATACTCTATTTTGAATATAACAAGCTGTGTTCACAGCTTCTGCCCAGAAATACTTAGGAAGATTCATTTCACGTAGTGTAGTCCTTGCCATTTTTTGAATCATCATGTTCTTTCTTTCTACATCTCCATTCTGTTGTGGAGTTCTAGGAGTAGAGAAATTATGGAAAATTTCATTCTCTTCACAAAACATTCTGAATTTTTCATTTTCAAATTCTCCACCATGATCACTCCTAATTCTAGCAATAGAAATTCCTTTTTTATTTTGTAACTTCTTGGATAGAACTTTAAAGCACTTAAGAGATTCATCTTTATGTGATAAAAACAATATCCAACAAAATTTAGTGAAGTCATCAACAATTATAAGACCATACTTCTTTTCGCCAAGACTTAGTGTTCTGGTTGGACTAAACAATTTATATGTAACAACTTTAGAGATCTAGATGAAGTTACAACATTTTTAGAAGAAAAATATGTTTTAACTTTTTTTCCTTTTTGATAACTTTCACAAAAGAAATCTGTGTTAAAACTTATTTTTGGGAATCCTCTTAGCAAATCATGTCTAACCAACTTGGAAATATGTTTAAAACTAACATAACCTGGCTTTTTATGCCAAATCAGTTTTTCCTCATCTGTTGATATAAAACATGAGATATTTTGACTTTTCAAATCATCTAAATTAATCTTATAGAGATTGTTTCGACTCTTAGCAGAAAAGAATACAGAACCATCCTTGTTTTAACTACACAAGAATTTTGATTAAAGGATACTTCAAAGCCAAAATCACATAATTGACTTACACTAATTAGATTATGCTTTAATCCTTCAACTAGCATAACATTATCAATAGACGCAAATGAATCTTTACCAATTTTGCCGATTCCAACTATTTTGCCCAGCTGGTTGTCTCTAAAAGTTACTGATTCTCCTTGCTTATTTTGGAGGTCTAGGAACATAGACCTTTTTCCCGTCAGATATCGCGATCATTAACTGTCCAAGTACCATTGGTGCTGGTTGCTTTTTCCTAAAAGGGAGATCTGCAGTATATATTATGTCTTTCTTAGGTACCCATATTTTCTTACGTTCTTTGGGGTCAGACTTACAATTATTCCTCGAATAATAAGAATATTGTTTCTTTTTCTTTCTGTTAGGAACAAAACTCTTATTATGACAAACATTACCATTAGTGAACCCTAAACCACTCTTATCCTTTGGATGTCTATATTTTCCAATCATATCATTCATCCTTTTAGTACTTTCAGTAAATGTTGATAAATCTGCTTAAAGACTATTAATCCTTTATTTCAGTTGTTTAATTTCCTCATATCTATCTACAGTTACTCTCCTTTTCATATCGTCTACTTGTTTCTTAAGGCAGACGTTTTTTTTTCTAATACTTCCATGTTCTTCAAGCTTTCAACAAATTTATTTTTCAAAATCCTTTATTGCTTTAATATAGCATGTGAATCTTTTAACAATTCTAAATATGCCTCTTAAAGATTATTAAAGTTAGAAGTTACCTCATCGTCGTATTCTTTTTCAGCTACCAAGCATATATTTGTTTGTTTTGATGCTTTTGAATTGGAGTCAGATTTTGAAGAATCCAAATCTTCCCACGTTGCCATCATGCTCTTTTGTTTTTTGTTTTACTTTTCTTCTATTTTCTTTTGAGCAATGGACATTCAGACTTGTAATGTCCTCGTTTGCTGCACTTGAAGCAAATTTTCTCAATCTTAGCTTCATCTTTGCTATTCTTCTTAAAAGTTGGTGAGAGAAGTCATGGCTCACAGGTCGGTCAGCTGGGACTTTTGGGATGACTTAGATAGATCTGTTGTATTTTTCCTCTTTCATGTAGTATTTGTACTAGGTTTTTAGAATTGATGTACAGGCAGTAAAAGATGACAGACGTGTAAACTTCTAGTTTTGATGAAATGAAATGAGAAAAATTTTGGTTTAAAAAACATTGTGATTTTTATACTGATGTTTTATTATGATGCTATGTAAAGTGTTTGTAGTGATCGATCGTAGCTCACCCTTATCATAAGATATATACCGGAATGACCTACGGGCATCCCGGTGTATACCCTACGGTAAGGGGGCGCTACGTTTTATTTGTTTCTAATTGATATTAAATTAAAATTAGTTGTAACTCTAATTAATTAATGTATAATTAAAATTAAAATTTTACTTCACTTAAGTTGCTAAAAGGTATAAAACATATTACAATAAACTTAAGCTACAAAGGAGCTAGTATTTCTCGCCTAAACCTCTCTACAATAATTGTAGAATTCTCTCAACATATTTTTTAGATACTGCTCGACTGCAAGAGTTGAGATAACCCGACTTCAAAAATGATTCAAAAGAAACAATAATAAAAGGATTAAGCTTCAAAATGTTGCACCAATTGTGATTCACACTTTATTATATTTTACATGTTATTCTTGTTATAGAATTTGAATAATTTTAACTTTTGGGAAATTAAAAAAAAAGTTTCATATTTGTTATATTATAGGTGAGATCAAATTCTACCCTGATTTCTCAACATCAACTGCCATCTTAATTTGAGAAGGATGATAATGGATGTTGTTTTCTTTTGGTAGAAAGGGCGAATCACTACACACAATCAAATATCTTATTTTTTGGGAATCTTCGCAGTTTTCTTATTCCTATTGTTCATATTGATGATGACCCGAAACCTGCATAACTTGTCCAAGTAAGTTAACACTTAAAACATTCGAATAAATATACCAAACCTAGATAGACTAGTTATCTTCTAGGGTTAGCAAATGATAGAGGATCTCCCATGGAAATTTTATTGACCTTGTGATTACCTTTAATTCATATAGCTGGGAAATGCAATTGACTGTCCACGGTGGCATATAGTTGGGAAACTAGGGTTTGAATTATAAATATGTGGGTCGTATTTCTTGAAAGGTTTGTCATCCCTGCTAGCTCATACTAACCGACAAGGCATTGTTTCAACCAGAAAAAGCTGGTCGTATTCTAGTATTAATGGAATAAACAAGGCTCGAAATAGTATATCCTGTTATAAACTCTCTCTTAGGTATCCTCTCTGGTCGCCAACATGCTACACGTAACTCCTATTCAAAACATTTTCTTTCATTGCAATTTAAATTTCTAAAAAAGGTGCTACCCATGACTTGTCAAAAACAGGAATTAAATCAAAATTATGTTAGTTCAAACTCTGACAACCACTAGTGTTGATCCACTCAGCTTCTTAACTTGGAGACCCTTGGCAAGAAACAGGAGAAAATTGGTTACAAGTCTTTCCCTGTCAAGATCACGTAAAAGCAACAACTTGCCAGTAGAACCAAGGCAATGCGCTCATGTGCATGTACTAGCGTGTGCGTATATAAAATGTTGATGGCTAGGTTTTAAGTCCCTGAAAAAGAAGCAATTAATATCGTCAAAACAGCTGTCTTGGAAGGCCTTCATGATGTAGTGATAAATCACTTACGTTGCTACCTTGCAAAAAAGGGAATAACCATGTTAAAATTGATACATTACTAACTTTTTGAGATTGCGAAATCAAAATGTGAATTTGATGAAATATAACTTTTTCCACTTTTAAGAGCCTCCATTACAGTTCTAAACTGTTAAAGTTGAATGCTGAATCTTGTTTTTTCTTTTTTTTTTTCGGTTCTCTTATAGAAAGCATTATGTAGATTAAATCTTGTCTCCTATAAACACAAATTCTAATTCTAATGTATCAATTTGTTAGATCAAGGAAAATATCTTTAATGTTGATTCTAATAAAATTTAAAATTACTTATTTATGACCCAGTATTTTGAATTATCAGTACTGCAACAGCAATATACCAGTAACAATCAGTTCCAATACCACGTCACTCACAAAGTCGTGTAATGACTCTGTTGCACAATCTGTTGTGTATGTTAGGGCCTCAATCCAACTATTACAGCCAAACGGAGAAGGTAAAAAGTTGAAGAGTGAAAGAGAAGATTAACCAAATTGAAGGAACGAAGGGAAGGGAATTCAATAAACAAAACTAAATTTTTTCTGGCAAAACTTAAAAGTCATCGACCTAGTGAAATATATTATTTCGCTGCCGTAGAAAATTCCAAAGAAGGGCTTTACAAGCCTATTGTATTCTATGTCATGAATTCTACTATTGGTGGGAATTGTTCTCTCAGTTGGTTTATGTCTTATAGTAAATTGGTTGGTTATAATTATATAGCATAATTATTTGAAGACATTATCTATCTTATACATATATGTTTAATTAATTGATGTATACGATAAAATTTACAAGATAAATATACATTGTAAATAAAATTAAGATGGTGTTAATTATGAGAATCATATTGTATTATGTATTATCCTTATATTGTTACTAATCATTATTCTATTGAAATTAAACATTAATATAGAATAAAAAATAACAAGTAGTTGATCTCATAGGCTAGAATATATAGATAATTAAACAAATGTATAGGTAGTCATTAAAGAATAAATTTATTGAACTGACCCAATATAAAAATTCCATTTGGAACATTATGTGTATGAATATAAAAATTCCATGTTCTGTAGTCCTCAATTAATATTGATTTAGAAATTTTTTTGATGAAAATAGTATTTAAATATCATTAACGGAATAAATTACTAATAGTGTAAAACTAATATAATTAAACTCAAATAGAGTATATATCAATGTAATACTTTATGACTAATTGAAATATTGTATAATGAAAAGAATAAATTATATAAGAAAATTGTGTATAAAACGGATAGTCAAAAATACATTAATATTCCTAATATTTAGATGATCATGATTATTAGATGCATATTTGACCATATTTATACACCTATATTTATGTTTTTTGCTTGATATTTTATACTTTTATTGTATATTTGGTACTTAATTCGCTTCAAGTGCATTTATAAATAATAACTGCCTTAATGAACCAAAAGGCGAAGAATTTAGATAAAAGGCAAAAAAAAATAAAGTTTTGTAGCAAATTAGAGATACATGCCCATGTCTATGCCAAAGTAAGTCTCTTTACCATGCAAAATCACACATTCTAGAGATTTTGGAATATACATGGTTTAGTACACGCCTGTGTATCAAACCACATATCTTCTAGAACCATAAAATTTACTGTAAAAAGAAATAAACAAAGGTAAAATAGGATGGCAGACTTTCAGAACCGATTCCATACATGGAGAACGTATAAAAGGGACAATATTGATCCAAAGAAGTGGAAAAATGCAAAGAAACCATCCAAAGATCTAATAGATTATAACATCAACCTCAAACTTGCAAGGACGTTTATTATAAAAGAAGGGAGATTTAGAATTATTAAGTCTTAATTTTCTATTAATTTTTCTTCCTTTTCATGTATCATTTTGTTTTCTATCTTATGTAACTCATCATCTTTAGTGTCTTGGTGTGATAAACCTAGTTTATGCAATAATATATGTTAATTCTTTTATTTAATACAATTATTTTGATTGATCTATTGTGATTCAATCAAGTGTTTTATATATGTTATAATAGATCTGTAATATTAGTACATAATTTGATTTCATAACATAAAGATTGAGAAATCCTATGTATCAATAATTCTACCATAATTCAGAGGAGTTGATTGCAAACTTAGAGATAGGATGACATAAATCCTCTAGATTAGGGTCAAACCTGATAGCAAAATTCACGTAATCCTAGAATCTTTGACCAAAACAATTTCATTCAATAAACCTAAGTCTAGTTTTTAGTAGTCTCGACAGAGTTATTAACATAAGATAGGAATTTATATGGTTCAATAGTCAATAAAACAACCACATGATAAAAGGTTAATTATCCAACGATTTTAGGGGGATTCGTCTCCTAAACATTAACTCTTGATATTGATAGTTTTCTAAGCGATTTTCTTTATTCTCTACTCATTATTGTTTCCTACTTTATTTTATCTATTTTACTATTGTTTTCTTTATTAAAAACAACACTCAATTTGTAGACTAGATAATAGGATAATGATAATTACTAGGAATCATTGTCTTCATTGGATTTGACTCATACTTGCTTGCGCTAACTGCAACTATGTCATGCATTTGTGGTTAACTCAATATTGACAAACTTTAGAATCATTCAATAAAGTTTTTGGTGTCATTTTCAGGGATAGTGATATTAGGAACACCTATATGCTATTACATTAGTCATTATTTTTTATTTTTTGTATTTATTTTATTTTATTCTTGGCTTATTTATTTAATGCTCTTTAAAACTTCTCTACATTAACTTGGTGTTTGTGGTTTATTTTAGGGAATAAATTTTAACGTCATCATCATAACTCATAATAGAAAGATGAGGCAAACCATACTCTTATGGGAGTTACAATGTGTCTTTGCAATACGCAATCATGGCTAGGCAATATAATTGCATAGGCATGAGTCACTCTCACGCCCATGCCATGGTGTGTTGTAAGACACCTCACCACTCACACCAGTGACACACCCACTCACCACCATGAGAAGTGCCAGGTGTCGGCATTTTAACCTAAATCTTTACTATATAAAGAACATGTGACGAGCAAGGGTTTTATAAAAGTTTTTACTATTTTCGACTGGGAGAAGAGGGAGCTTTAGGAAAAGATGAGAAGAAGGGGTAAAGCTCTCATCCTTGAGGGACCCATGGAGAGCTAGTTTCCCAATGCCAATTCAGAGAAGACATTGATGTCGACAAACCCTATTAATTGTATTTCTCACTAATTTTTTTGTTTTTTCTCTTCTTATGGATTGATTTTGTTATCTTATGTTTAATGTTTAGGTCTTGTGTGAGAATAATTGAATGCTCTATTTGATTGTTTTTATATAAGAACCTATTGCTAGAATTTCATCATAATCCATACTTGCTATATTTGAGATTTATTTGTAATCACTAATAGTTCGAAATCATTAAGGATAACATAACCTAAGTTAAGTGACACAAGCTTGTGTAGTTATTGCCTTGATTAATCTGTTTTCTTAATTCATAATGTGGCTATCTGATTAAATATAGGGAGCTTATTCTAGGTTATTTGATAGTTAAGTTTAATTAATGAGTGTCTCTATAATAAACATGTCCTAAGGGAAAACTGTGGTTAATAGAGCTTATTGTTAATCTACGATTAATAGTTGCTAGGAGAAATATAAGAACAACAATTCAATGAAATATGTTTAAATTGGGTGTAGGCTGAGATTAAACCAAAGACCGAGGTCCCTAACGAATTCATCACTTTAATCATTTTTCAATGTTTTCTTTAATTTATTTTCATTAGCTTAGTTTCATTTTTATTTTGTTATTTCAAATCAAACCCCACCCCCTCCATAACCTAAATAGCAGTTATTTTCATAACAAGAGACAAATGAACACTCTTTGTGAGATCGATCTAGAGTCACCACTATTATAGTAGTAGGTTTAGTTATTTTGTGTAGCGTTACAATGCACTACTATCATGTAGACTCTTAATGGTAGCTAGACTACTAATTAAAGAGTTATCCATCAGCATAAATGAGATAAGTCTAAGTGATGATTTTCCAAAATCCTTGTAATCATGAATTTTATTCTTCAATTCAAGGTTGTACAACTTATATATATATACAACTCAAAAATATCTAACATATTCACTTTATAACTCAAAATGGCCCACTCACAAAAATATAAGATAATGATACTCAAATGCTTGAAAAATTCTTTGAAACGTGTGTATATAACTACCAAAGCCTTATCAATGCTAAAACCAATAAGAGAAAACATATTTATAGTGTTTTCGGAACTTTAATAGTCATTAAAGCCAAGAATTCATTTTTAAAATGATTATAAACAACGTATTGGACAACAAATATGCATTAAAAACTTTAGATTCACTAGCTATTAGAACATTAGTCAACTAGTGGGCATATTGATCGACTAGTATGGCACATTAGTTGACCAAAACATCAACCATTACAGAAAACTTAATACAACAAATTTAATAGTTTTAATTTATATTGGTCGACTAATCACCCTTAAAATATAATTTTAACAACTCAAAGTGATCAAAATCAATTTGTTTCATCTAATTACGATTTAAACACTTCTAAAAATGTTCCCTTATATTTGTTTTAAATAACAAGAGGCTTTTATATAAAAACCAAAATCTTCAATGCCTCTAGTTGAATGAAAGTACTAATACAATAAAATGTTTATGCATGGTGAGCCTTCTAAATCATCAAAACAAAGTGAGATTTCAAATAATAATACAAAATGTAATTTGACTTTTATGAGCCTTAATCTACTTTTGTTCTTATTTTAATCTTCATTTCATCGATTGTAAACTTCAAATTCTCTTATTCAACTTCATATACTATCTTTTTGAGTTTAAGGTTTCATTTTGTCTAATATTTCTTTTCATCAAAATAATAAACACATTAGTAGTAATTATGTTTTTTAATCATTAAAACATCAATTAGAACTTCCCTTGATTCAACAATCTCCCCTTTTTTATGATGAAAAAAATACTTGTGATATTAGATAATAACGATAATAAAATTAAGCACACAAATAAATATCAAGATAGTGATTAACTTCCCCTTAATTCATACATAAAACATAAATCACTATGAAGAGCATAATTTAATTTCAAGAACAAAAAAGATATTCAAATTCAAAGAAATATATATTCATGAAGATAAAATAAATTTACTCAATCATACCATATAAAGTGCAAGAAATACAAAAATAAACAAAATAATCACTTCCCTTAAATTTTGTCACTCCTCCTAAATGTTATCATTCCCCTAAATCTAATATCACAAAACTTTCTCCCTATTTTTGGAATCATCCAAAAGAAAGCGTAAAATGAATAACATAAATGTCATACATCAAGCTAACTTGCTTAAAAAGATGAATTGGATCATGATTCGAAAACTTTCTCACTAAATAGTTCTATTAAGAAGAATTATGAAAATCCTAAAGATGAAATTCAAAAATGATCAATTTTTAATTTGATGCAATCTGATGAGACGTTTATGTGATAAGGGATGCAGTTTTCAAGGAAATGAGTGAATAATTTGGGGTTTTGGAGGATATAAACGTAAAATATGATAATAGAAGCAAACAGGTGAATGAGATATTAAAAGCAGGAGGATTAGTCAGCCACATGCTTTAATTAATAAATCATTTTTTATGTTTTAGAGATAACCAAAAGTAAGTAGTGGAGGCATTGAGGAAAAAAATGCTCTGGATTTAAAACACAATTTATTAGTCTATTAGTGAAATATATTGGTCGATCTATATTGGTTATTTATTAACCAAAGATGGTGTCCAAACTTAAAATCTTTGAGAATGAAATGGGGTCTCAAAATTAGGGACATTAGTCAAGTAATAAAGGATACTAGTTGACTAGTATGGCTGTATGGGCAACCACATAAGTGACCAAACAAAAAAAAACTCATTAGAAAGGTAGAAAATACAGTATTTTGCTACACTAATTAACCACTCTAAGATATTTGTCGACTAGTATTTTCTGGAAAGCTAATAAATAACTTTAAAACTAAAATTTAAACATTAAAACACTTAATGAGTCATGGTTATATCAATTAAGAATGATCAAAAATATTAATAGAGACTTCAGACACACAAAGTCAATCAATAAAATAATAGGGGATCTTTATGATATAGAATTTGCATCAAGCATACCTAATTCTTTTCTAATTGAGCAAAATTTAATATAATTCAAAATTAGTGAAATAATTGCCAATTAATGTATATTAGAGCCTACTGTCCTTATTTTGTACAATAATATCAAAGTTTAGGTACTAAGGTTTATAATTTGAAAACAATTATTAAATACCTTATTCATAATTCAAACCCAAACAATCACCACTCAGGGTTTATACTTAAATTCACATATAAAAGCACGCTATCACATATTTCTAAATTATGGACTGATAATTACTTCATGTTGAGAATTAATTATGAGAGATTTGAATAAAGATTCTTCTTTAGTTCACAATTTATTAGAGGCTTCTTGCCCTTCACATCTTTTTCACTTGGTTCAACAATTAACTCTTTTGTGAAGTCTTTGATGGTTAAATTCTCCATGCCATTCAATATCTAGACTTTCTTGGAGATAAGAAGGTTGGATTCATCATGAGAAAATGCATAAACTCCTTACTTATACTCAATTCAATAACTACTATCTCTACTATATACCATTTGCTCTTTTTTTTCTAATAGTCTTACAAACTAAGTTAATTAATATGTTGTAGGAACTGAAATAAGTTTGATTCCATTTTTGTTAAGTTCCTTCTTCTTTTCAACCCACCACTTTCAAAGGTTTGTTTGACATTCTTTATTTAAGAAAATAATATCTATCAATATGTCTATAGTTACTATAAAATGGCATATCATGTTATATAAGTGGTAATGATACATATATTCATTTTCGTATATGTATGCATAATGAAGAAACTTCCTTTCAAAATTAGAGTTACTGAATGTTCTTATAAGGTATTGAAATGTCCTATGATTACATGTATGATGCCTACAATGAATGAAAGCTTGATGTAAGCATCTTTAAGGCCTAAAAGGGAGTGGGTGGATTTGCATGTTATCCTTGATAATACTAAACTCTGTGCCTAGGTTGTGAGCCATGTGTAAAAGCGTGATGTTTGCTTTTAGGATTATTCTTAATGAATATAGAATGTGAGACAATAAATGCCCAACTGATTGAGAATAAGCTATTTCTAACTTAGAATAAGGTTTGTTTAGCAGTCAGGTTATTGGAATCTTAAGCCATAACAAAGATGTTTGGAAAAAGGTCTGAAAAAGGTGATGTCTTAGCAAAATAAACCTAACCCCATCTCTAGACACCCCCTTCGTTCTCGTAAGAAAATCCTAATCACATCTAACCTAAACTAGCCACCACTTTCCTTTAATCTATTGCCACCACCCTATTTTTATAGCCCCATACATCGATGATGATGGGAGTAGCAATATGTATCTACAACACTACTCCCTCATTCTCTAATCGTGTCTTCAAGTATTACAACAATCATATCTTTCCTAAAGCTTGTTGGTTGTCAACCATTGCTACATCACCACCATTCTTTAACACAGCCATGAAGTGTTGGGCCCTGTTTCCAGAGCCCAACTCTAAAACGAATACCCTATGACGTGATCTTTTGGGACCCAACACTAAACAGAAAACCATAACTATCATCGTTCCATTTCCTTGTAATCTTTTCTTGCTCTGATACTAAACATGATGAGCCCCATTTTCAGAGCCCAACCCGTGAACCATAAACGTTGACGTAATCCAAAGAAATCATGAAGTTTAAAGTCTCATACCATTTCTATGTTCCTTTTTCCACAACACTGTTAGAGTAGTGCCCTGAAGGCAATCGCCTTTAGCGCATTTTGTACAAAGTTGTGTATATTCTTTATAAACAAATAAAGAAAGGCATATTTCATTAATTTGCTGTTCATTATTTATGAATGGATATTGATCTATAAGCAAATTAATGA
>JANZLD010000080.1:85527-100676 GCA_026413575.1 Erythroxylum carthagenense | reverse complement strand
ACAATCAATTCTTAAAGAACATCAAATTAATGAAACTTGCCTTTCTTTATTTATTCATAGAGTCTGCACATTACTATAAACAAAATGCGCTAAAGGGGATTGCCTTTAGGGCACTACTCTAACAGCCTTTATGGACGACATCAATGTCTATGGTGGTTCTTTTGATGATTGCCTTGCTAGCCTTAAAAAACTTTTGAAAAGATGCATTGAAAAGAATTTAATTTTAAACTTTGAGAAATGTCATTTCATGATCAATCAAGGAATAGTGTTAAGTAATTTAATTTCTAGCAAAGGAATTGAAGTTTATAAATCTAAGATTGAGGTCATATCTTCTTTGCCTTATCCTTTCTTTGTTAAAGATATAAGATCATTTTTAGGTCATTCAGGATTTTATAGGCGTTTCATAAAAGATTTTAGCAAGATTGCATCACCTCTTTCAAAGCTTTTACAGAAAGATGCAAAATTTGACTTTGATGCTTCTTGTAGAGATGCCTTTGATGAGATAAAATCTAAACTCATTTCTCCCCCTATTCTGATCACCCCTAACTAGAAATTACCTTTTGAGCTTTCATATGATGCTTCTAATTGTGTTGTAGGAGCTATGCTGGGCCAAAAGGAGGAGAAGCTCTCAAGAGCCATTGCTTATGCCTCAAAAACTTTAGATGCAGCTCAAATCAACTACACAACAATGGAGAAAGAGTTGTTTGTAGTAGTTTTTGCATTAGAAAAATTTAGGCATTATCTGTTAAATTCTCATGTAACTATTTTACTGATCATGCAGTTGTCCGCTATCTTCTCAAGAAAGCATAATCTAAAGCAAGATTGATAAGATGGGTTTTACATCTTCAAGAATTTGACAATGAGATTAAGGATCGAGCTGGGTTAGCAAATCATGTAGCCGATCACTTGAGTAGGCTACCAGAGGATACAAAGGGAGTAGACCCTTCTGAACTCACTTGTGATTCTTTTCCTGACATAATTTTATGCGCTCTAATTTTAAAAGAGCCTTGGTATGCACATATAGTTAATTATCTCATGACTGGACTCACTCCTCCTTTTATGTCTAAGTTGTAGGCCCAAAAGCTCAAGAGTGAAGCAAGATGTTACATTTGGGACTCCTCATCTATGGAGGATGTGTAGTGACCAAGTCATCAGGAAGTGTGTACCTAGTGAAGAATTCGATGCCATTATTTTAGCTTGCCATTCCATGGTTTATGGGGGGTCATTTTAATGCAAGGAGAACATCTTGGAAGATTTTAGACTCTAGTGTTTACTCGTCAACTCTGTTTAAAGATTCTTTTACATTTTGCCAGTCCTATGACAAATGTCAGCGTTTTGGAGGGTTAGGTAAAAGGCATGAAATGCCACAGTAGCCTTTCCTATTTTGTGAAATCTTTGATGTTTGGAGAATTGATTTCATAGGTCCATTTTCTCCATCTTTTGATTTTATATATACACTTTTAGCTGTTGATTATGTGTCCAAATGGATAGAAGCCATACCTATTAGAAATAATGATGCTCAAATAGTATCTAAATTTCTTAAGTCCAACATTTTCTGTAGGTTTGGGATTCCAAAGGCTGTGGTGAGTGATAGGGGTACACATTTCTATAATAGGATAATTGATAACCAGTTTTCCAAATTTGATGTCACTCACAAAGTCTCCACTGCATATCAGCCCCAAACCAATGGTTAGGCTGAAGTATCCAATAGAGAGATGCAGCATATTTTGGAGAAGATAGTGAAGCCATTAAAAAAAGATTGGATCTTGCGACCAGAAGAAGCATTGTGGGGTTATCGAACTGCCTGTAAGTCACCAATTGGCATGTCCCCTTACCGTTTAATCTATGGCAAAGCTTGCCACTTGCTAGTAGAGTTGGAATATAAAGCATATTAGGTAGTCAAGCAATGCAACATAGATTTAGAATCTTTTGGTATCGAAACAAAGCTCCAGTTGCAAGAGTTAGAAGAGTTGAGGCTAGAGGCGTATGAAAACTCTCAACTCTACAAGGAGAAAACCAAGCATGTGCACTAGTTCTTCTAAGGAAGACCTTCAAACTAGGAGATAAAGTGTTATTGTTTAAGGCTCGTTTCGTTTATAAACAAGGAAAGTTTAACACTTGTTGGGATGGGTCGTATACAATCATAAAGGTACACAACTTTGGCATGGTGGAGCTTCTACATGAAGAGACTAGAGATAGGCTTAAGGTGAGTGGCCATCTATTGAAGCTCTATTATGAGAACTAGAAGCCTCCATAAATGTCAGGTTATTTCTTTCCGTCACTTGTTTACTTACTTATGCCTTTTGATTGCTCATGACATATATTGGTGCATTAGTTTGTTAAATAAGTATGGGTTGAAATAACCCAGTAGGAAAATAGCTTAGTTTTTAGCTTGATTAATAGTTTTTTAATTCAATAAACTTTCCTTCTAGTTCTATCTCTTGTCGTCCTTTTGTTGTGTTGAATTGCACTTTCTGCTTTCTTCCTTTGTGCTTTATCTTTGCTTGTTTAACATTGAGGACAATCTTATGTTCAAGTGTGGGGGAAGAATGTCTATCTTTTTTAATTCAACATAACAGCTTCATGCATCAATTTTGGTCATTTGTGTGTTTACGGTTGTTAACTTGGTTTGAGGTGAATTTGCACTTATATGTCATTTTATGCCATTTTTTTACGTTTCTACCATATTTCGCCGTGGCCATCACTAGTTTTGTTGGGACCCGTTTACCGGAAACCCAACCTCTTGCTAATATCAGAAGACTTGAGCATATCTTTACTACAGCATACTCTTAAACACATTACATACAAATAATTTTTTGTCATTTACATTTCAATACCCTCAAAACAAAAGGGTTTTACAAAGTTATAATGGCTTTTCAAGCCATTTCACAACATAATCCAAAATCTCAAACTATAAAAGTTACATGAACTACATATTCTTGAAATGTGACTAATCCTTGCATTTAAAAAGATAACTTAAACTTTAAGATATGCAAAATTTGAAGTAACATCCTTATACTCTTGATCACTCGATCTCTTCCTCGTCACCTAAAGGTGGGGACAGGAAAGGGGTGAGCTTGAAAGCTCATAGGTAACAGTTTATAATAAAAAAGATAAGCAAAAGCTCTTTTTTTTTAAAACAAAGTTATTTCATATGTAAGATATCGTCAAACATTTATTCCTCAAAATTGCCAATTTATCAAACGATTTATGAACAATTTTAAATCATGTAATGCATCAAACTTGTCAACAAATCATAAGCACATAAACACATCAGAATGGCTTGGGTGGATCCAAAACAGAATGTACTACACAATTCCCATAAGGGTCTTGTGTAGCCGTGAACTTATGGGAGTTCATGAAGGAGCTCCATGCCACTAGCGGGCAAGCAAGAGAAGCCTTTAACTTAGTTAACGTGCACGTGACTGAACTTATGGGACCACCACAAAGCCACATAACACATATATTTCAACAACTTGTAAGCTTGTTGCCCAAAATGGCACTTCTTGTAAACTTGCATTTTATCTTTTCAAAGGAAAATCACTTTTATAAATCATCACACAACTAATGTAGCAAACACATAACAAATTTCATAAATCATTCATGGACAATGAATGCAGCACTTATGATGCAAATGAAAATCAGAAAACTTCTTTGATTTAAGAAAGAAATAGTGGCTTATTCACTCTATTATAAACATGTACCTGCCTGATTTCCTTACTTACACGCTTGCTCATAATGTCTCTTCTCTTTGTAAACAACCTGAGGTCTCTATGACTCTTTCCTGTTTTATCTTTAATGTGTGCTCCGTGAGCTAATCTAATTGAAATAGGTCTCTTCGATCCCTTCGGTTCTTCACCAAATGAAGAGATCCTTGGCTCAAATGGAAGCTCTTCTCTTCCTCTACCTTTTTCTCTTCTTGAACAACCTCAAAATCTTTCTTATAGGCTAGGGAAATTGAAACCCTAGCTTGGTTTCTCTTCTCTCTCTTCTTCTATTTTTTTTTCTTTATATTTCTCTAACTTTTTCATTACATTCTCTCTTTCTCTTCCTTTCTCATTTCGTTCCCCTAATCTCTTCTGCTTCCTTCCATTTATAGGCAAGACAATACTTCTTCTTCCAATTATGTCCTTCCATTTATGCCTTATGTCTTTTACACATAAATGTCTTGCCAAAAGCACCCTTGAATATTTTCGAAATAACACTTTATTCTAGAAGAATCTTCTCTATTGTCTTACGTTTCCAATGACACCAACATTATTCCATTTGGGTCAGTGATTCAAAAGATACACTTCAAACCTTTTTGGACTGCTCTTGTCCAAATCACCATACTATGCACAACTCTTATCGGAAATTTAATCCTCTTAGAAACCGAATTTGACTTTAACTTCTTCATACCATTCGTAGTTCCGTATCTCTAGTTTATCTTGAAACAAGAGTTATCTTATTCGGGGCTCGACTAATCCGGAAATCATCAAAATATTGAAGTATGTTTAGTAAAATATCCAATTCCTACTCTTCCAACTGATACCCTGACTTTGGTTCAATCCATCCCTTTCAAATCAACACTAAAAGCTATTACCTTCAATGGAGACGCAAAAAGAAAAGTGTTAGGAATCTAAGGGTTCAAGAATCATTTTATTTAGAGGCCGAATAACCAAATTATGGCCAAAGAATCAATCAAGGTTTGGTCCTCGATCATATTGAACTTGTCTCGGGACAAATGCCATAACTCTCACTAGAGATGTTGAATTAAGATCATCTTAGGATGATTTCAAAGATAACTTTGAAGTCTACAACTTTGAAGCAGACCTTGAGATCAGATTTTTATCATCTGAAGGCTCAAAATGGATCAAACGATAGGATTAGACGAAGCCAAAGGAAGAAGCAGAAGAAGTGGAAAAATTGCTATAACTTTTCCTACAATTATCATATTAAGATGTTCTCTATATGGTTCGAAAGAAGACTTTAAGATCTACAACTTTTATGAAGACCTTGAAGACAAATTATATCTTTTGAATGATCAAAAATGGAACAGAAGATATAAGATGAACAATAACCTAGAAGATAGCAAAACACAGAAGAAACGAAAACAGAAGAAGCAAAACACAGAAGAAGATGTGTTAGCAAAACATAGAAGAAGACGCGTCAACAAAACACAGAAGAACACGTGTCAGCAAAACATAGAAGATAAAAAGGCAGACAATACAAAAGGCAGAAGATACAAAAAGCAAAAGATGCAAAAGGCAGACGATACAAAAGGCAGACGATACAAAAGGCAGACGATACAAAAGGCAGAAGATACAAAAGGCAGAAGATACGAAAGGCAGATAATACAAAAGGCAGAAGATACAAAAGGCAGAAGATACGAAAGGCAAACGATACAAAACACAGAAGGAACAAAACACAGAAGAAGTTCATGAACAGTAACACAGAAGAAGTTCATGAACAGTAACACAGAAGAAGTTCATGAACAGTATCACAGAAGAAGCAAAAGACAGACGATGCAAAACACAGAAGAAGATGATGTCATCACAAAGGAAACACTTAAGGGGATGATGTCATCACAGAAGAAGCAAGAAGGTAGAAGATACAACTTCTCTCCTGCACATCTTGTCTTATAAGGACTATAGCTTTCAGCCTAGAAGCCCCAAAAATTCCATACTATATGTCGTTGGAAAACTAAAAGAAAGACTTATAACTTCTAAGAAGACAACTTTCTCTAATATAGCCTAGATCGATCCAGAATTTCCCTCGAATACAGAACATGAATTTACATTCATCCACTATACTGTACCCAATTCTTGAATTCATGAAAAATTTTGAGATTCGTAAATATAGAATTTAAACTTGACATCATCATAAGAAAATGTAGCCATATTCTTCTAGTTTAATCCAAATCAAGAATCATCTCGTTTGGATAACTAGAGAAGAAGTTATGGCTAGAGGACTGAAACATTCTCCATAAACATTTTCCAGATCATCCATCCACTATGTTTCACAATCTTTCCTTAACACAAATCATACTAAGATCACCTTTTTCTACTTCGTTTACTCCTCATTCTCAACTCCATCTCAAATCAATAACATCCGAAGAAAATATATATAGTCCATGATTAATCATGAATACCAACAACAAAACATACACATATTTACATCTCTTTCATCAACGTACTACACAAATGCAACTTAATTTTCGGCTTTCATTCTGCTTCTAACTTTCACCTTAATTCTTCTCACTTCAAAATCTTTTATCCACCAGAAGCACCAAAGCAAAACTTGGACATATCCATATTTCTCATTCACTACTTTACTCTTGTCTATCATTTTTTATTCAAGAATCTTCATTCATTTGTTCTTTACTCATAACTACTTGCCAAAATTTCTCCTTCAAATAGTTTTAACTTCTATGAAACATTTGGGGTTTAACAGGATTTGCCACCATAAAACTCTGCTTGAAAATATTTCATCGTGACAAACCTGTGGTCGCCGCGGCGATGCCTCTTCATCTTTTCTTGGACAAAATGTTTTTATTCCCTCAGTTCAACAATTCTTCCGAATTAGATTCTTACTACACCTGTGTTAAATTTTTTGAAAATTTTAAAGTGTTACATGTGCTTTTGAAAAATCATCCATGTTTTAAAATAATAGTTGAATTTGGCTAATTCTGTTTTCAACAAGAGGTAAATGAGAGTTTGCTAAAAAAAAGTGGTGCTATATGTTTTTTAAACCTTGAGATCGCTTAATTGAAATAATAACCTTGTTGGAAGGATATGTGAGCCTCAATTCTTTCATTTGGATGTATATGCTTAATTTCATATCTCTCTAGAACTTGTTTTAATTCTTAATCAAGGCTTTATGAAACAAAATTTTATGAATATGATAGAGGTGTTCATTTCAAGACCCTTAATTCAAACACAAGCCCAAACATTTAACCATTGTTAGCCCCTTGAGCCATCTTTTTGAGTGCATGCACATGTCTTCATATTGATGTAAATATTTTATCTCCAGTTTTTTTTAAGTTCAAGTTTAACAAAAAGCATGTTGTTTGCCTCAAAATTATAAGTTTGCTTGAGCAATTGTTTTCAATTATAAAGTTCGATTGTGTACAAAAAAACAAAACAAAGCAAAATGATATAAAAAACATCTAGGGTGGAGTTTTAAAGCTTTTGTTTATAATAGTTAACGCTTATTTGAAGATGAGAATAATTGTAGTGCACGTTACTCATCTCTGTTTTTTCTTATTCCTTCCATTTCACTTGGCCTTCATCCATCATTACAACCCTTAAAGTCCTCTTGATTTGCAAAATTATGGTTCTTGTTGTGGAGAGGTAGAACTATCATAAGCTTAGGGTAGAGAATGGACGAAGCGAATTTTAGAGTGAAATTATCCCAAAACAAGTGAGTTAAGCGTTAAACAGTTTCCCTTGAGAGAAATCTCTTTTGCCTGATCTCTTGGATTAAATTCTTGTAGTATTTATCTTCTTAGCATTCTCTCAATATACTTTTGTTGATTTCTGAGAAAGTGGATTTACTAATTTTTTGCTCTCATTTTTAAGTGTGGTTGGTATTTTCTTTTGTACATGTATATCTTTAATCTTTCATAAGCTTTGTCCAGGAGTACAAAGGTCTAAGTGTGGGAGAATTTAATTGAACCCAAGTTTTCTATTTTATTTAGTGAAATTTTTTTGATTTTCATTACGCTTGTTAGCTCCTTTTGTTAGATATTGCGCTTAATTTGACTTAAAAGTGCTTTTTTTTAATTAATGTAATTTAAGGATCAAATTGTCATAATTAGTTAATAATTGCACTCAGTTGATTTATATGATAATTGATATTACAAATTTTTATTTTCATTGAAGGAACCTCAAGACATAGAGCCAAAAGTGGAACAAATAACTTGAAGTCACATGATCAAGCATGGACATTTTGGGCAAAGTTCGCCGCAACTAAATCAGTATTTTACGGCAGCGCAACCATTAAATATCACCGCAACGAAGTTAGTGTTTTGCTACAGCGAAACAATTAAAGATCGCCCCGACGAAGTATGTGTTTCGCCACGACGAACCTTCGAATCAGTGCAAACCTGAACCGTTTATGGAAATTTCACATACTATATAACCCAAGTCGACAACCCGTTTTTGGAAAGAAAACCTATTTTGAGATAAGTAATAACGGAGCCGACATATCATATTACACACTCCACTACCTTGACACCCACGGTTCCCATTTCTCTCTTCCATTTTCATTGCCAACTTCCGCCATGGTTAGCTAGGGTTCATTCCTAGTTGAGAGGCTTCTAGTTGCAATGCGTGGATAGGTGATTTCCTTCCTCTTGAAGAAGTAGTGATGGATGGAGTTCAATGTTCTTTAAAGGAGAGTAGCTTAATTTGTAGTTTAGCTATGATTTATGAATGCCTAAGTCTAGGATTTGTAACTTGTAATTAAGCTACTCGATTATGGTTTAATCAAATGTTGGATTATGTGTAGTCGGATTGGTTGATGTAGAACTTTGAGTTTAAATCTATGAAGTCTCACATATGTCATTTGAGATCTTCTTGATTCTTTTTATTCTTGCATGGTTGTGTTTGATTTTGAGTTGATTAAGATTTCATTTGACCTATTGCATTGGGTGATCCTACTACATACATTAAGCCACACTTAATGGGATCTTAAGAAATGGAGTCCCATTGATTAAGATCTCAGACTTAAAGAGTTCTTCAAGGTTTATCATTTTGAAGCTTATTGATCACTACTCCACAGAAAAGTCAATTTCGAACTAGGAAGGCCAAAGCTCGTTTTCAAGAGGATTCTATCACTTTTGATCACTTGTTTTAATCTTTCCATTTTCTATTCCCAAAAATCCAAAAATACATTTTACAAAATTTTTACAATTCAATTTAGTTTGGTTAGTGTTTTCAAAGATCAAAAACCTACTTTTCCCAATTAGCTTGCATAGCATGACATATAGGTTAACTTAGGTCCATTTATTTTAGGTTCTGATTAAGTGAAACGACCGAGTTTGCACCCTATATTGCAATCCTTGGATTATTTTTGATTTGACATCCAAGGATATAAGCAAAGTCCGAATCACCACTTGTCATCAATTTAAATGAGTCATTTGTCACTTATTTTCAATGCCACATGTCACCATTTCATAGCCCTAATCAACCAACATTCCAATGTATAAATTTGTCTAGCTCTTTAACATTTTTCTTAAACTAGATCCACATATCACCTCATAAATTACTCAATTGTAATAATAAATTCCCAATTCACTAATTTTAATCCATCAATTCATGTTATTGGTAAATCAAATTGCAAAACATTGGGCATGCACTTTCATATCACAATTATTTTCATTCCATACCCCGGAATATGTCAATTGAGTGCATATATTATCTTGCAATGTTTTCTAAATCATGATTCATATGTGAATGAAATGTACCTCGTAAATTATTAGTGAAATAACTCAAGTGACTCAATCTAACAGTTTAATCTCTTAACAATTTTAGGATGTAGGATATTACAACTCTCCCCTTTAAGAAATTTCGTCCTCGAAATTCTTACTTGACTAATCAAACAGATGGAGGTAATTCTATCTCTGTAAAATCAAAGAAAAAGACATTGTTTAATAAAATGGATCGAACTAAGCCTAGCTTATTTGATAACCCAAACATCCTAAGGAATGTCGATAGGTACTCTCACCGAGGTCAAAATCATCCAACTGTTAAAGACATCAACTTAACGATCCAAGACTCAACTTTTTGACCAAAGACATTCGACACCCAGACTCGACTCCTAAGGCTCTCAAACCTCTTGAAAATGGTAATAACACTTTTAAAAAAGTAAAATCCCAAAACTCAATTAAATTACCTATAAATCAATCGCACTTCTATATTCAGATTAAAACTCTACCGCAACTTCTAAACTTTTAAGTCCACTCAAAAGCAATCTCAATAATAGTACAAAAGGTTTATACATAAGGTCATTTACAAACTATGAGACAATCAAAAGTTAATTTACAAAATCATAAAGCACATCAACATAACCAACTTAATAAAAACAAAATAGTTTATGAGCCACTATACAACAAAAGTAAAAATAAAGATTACCCACGTGTGATAATGAGCCAAAATTGTAAAAAGACCGCACGATACACTCAAAGCCTCAAACTCACCAAATTAACCTGCATGGTTGGAAAGCGGAGGGGGTGAGTACACTATATACTCAGTGAGTAAGAAAAACATAAATCACAAATAGAGCTCGACATACACCAAGATGGTGTAAATAACTTATGAAGCAAACATACATGACATAGAAACACATAGGCCTAACCTATAACTCAACATATACTAGTTAGGAACCATATAAGCATAGCTTATTAATCACTCATCTGGTCAACATAGGTTTCAATTCCAGTACACAGAAGCAGAAAAACATCATATATATAAATCAAATCTCATCTAAAATAAATCTCAGAATAAGCCAAAATAATTATGTGTGTCACCACTAGTTAACCAAACTAGTGTGCACACCCACTGATTCTCGATGTTGGCTTGACTTTTATCCATGGTGAGTCCAACCTAAGATCGATAAGAGCATTATAAACCTAGGTAATGACCTCGTCAATGACTAGACCTCTAGATGTGCAATTCTCGTAGAAAGGTGTTGATACAGGGACTCAACTTAATATACCAGCATCAAGGATATAGAGGTCGCTTAATCTGTTGTACCTAACACACAAATGGCCAATCGTTACCTCACCATTCACAAAAATCATATACAAATATTAAGTATTAAAATCAAATAAGGCACCATGCCTTTATTTATCGTTCTAACCCATAAAATGGAACCTTGCCATAACTTTAAGCTAAAAGAAAACACATACACACTGCATACATGACTCGGTTATGCATATATAAGTTCTAAAACATTATTTCATGCAATAAAAGTCAACTTTTGCACTCTAAGTACAAAGTTGTTTTTAAAATGTAGTTTCAAAAAAAATAAAATGTTATCCTTTGCACTTTAAGTGCAAGTTTGTTGAAAAAAATATCATTTCTCAAATTACGTAATAGAAACATAAGTTGCACTCCAAGTACAAAGATTTATTTAAAAGAATGTGGCTTATTAAACACACAAGTATACTAGAATCCATTTGAGATTCAATTCTACTATGCATTACCTAAGTTCAAATTTCACATACAAGTCATCATATATGTCCTAGGATGTCCTAATCCCAATTGAGAGATATGGTTTCCCCAACTCACTTAAAAAGAAGGTGTACACTCCCATAACTTCAACAATCCTTGGTATGAACTCCTTGATTCATAGCTCCCGAGCCTTTATACATAAAAATATACAATGTATTTACTACTCAAACATATGTCTCATATTCATACACCACCACAACCAAATTCATCCCTAATCAATCATCATAAATGTTATTCTAACATATATCAATAGGTCAATAATTCACTTACTAATTTAGCTCAATGTATCCTCATCCTTCAAGCTAACCTAACCTTATGTGCAATGTTTACATCCTTTTCTTCCTAATGTTCCTTAATGAACAAGCTATCTTCATTTGATCATAACTCTCTCTACAAAAATCCACATGCCATGATTCTTGTGCCCCCTGAAACTAGACTTCCATTACTATTAGTTATCCAAAAATTACATAACTTGTATCTCCCTTTAAAATATAATCTCCATCCAAATTATGTCCTATTTTTGGTAAGAAACAGACTAGCAACCAATCCTCAAACCATAATAAATCATTATCAATACATCTCCTAATAAAATTGTTTCACAGAAGCATTAACAAGATATCAATAATCATTTTTCATGTTTTATACATTCACTAATTCGGACTCTAATGTCCTAAAAATCAGGAAATAATGCAAGGTCCATGCATAAGGGTTTATCAAAGATAGTATTAGGGAAACATGCATAACCCAAACTCTAGTCACTCTTTTGACAAGCCACTTTCACAAAGGTCAATTTAAGGTCTATGTCTACAAGTTTCATTCTTTGAGTTTCTTCAAATTCGTGCTCTAAAAATATGAAAGACAAATAGAAATAGAAAGATGAAATTGAAACTAGAATTTCAAGTTACCTTGATAACTTCCTTCCTTCTCCTCTCCTCTTCCGTTTTTCACTCCTCTTTTCATTTTCATTTTTCTCCCTCTTCTACCCTTATGGTTCTCTCCTTCTCTTCTCATTTTTCGTTTTTCTCCCTCTTCTAACCTTATGATAGACCTCAATCTTACTTCTATTGCCTTTTCATCCATTTTCTCTATAAAATTCAAGAAGGTCAAACTAATTCATGTGTCACCGTTCCATAGGTCCATATGTCACGATTCTATTAGTACGTACGTTATCCTTCTATTGGTCCTTATGTTACTATTCTATTGATCCATTTGTCACTTACTTTAGGTTCCACACGCCACTCATTTTAAGCTTCCATATGTCATTACTTGTAAGGCTACACATGTCACCATTTGTAAGGCTACACATGTCATCAATTGTAAGGCTATATATGTCATAATTTGTAAAGCTACACATGTCACCATTCTATTGCTCCACATGTCATTAATCTAAAGTGCCATTTCTGAAAAACTTAAAGGGCTACTTGTCGCAATTATACTCAAGCCACTTTTCATCCATTTAATTGAGTCATTTGTCACTTATTTCCAATGTCATATGTCACCATTTCTTAGGCCTAATAAACCTAAATTCACATGTATAAATTTGTCTTGCTCTTTAACATTTTTGTTAAACTAGATGCATATATCACTTCGTCAATTACTTAATTGTAACAATAAATTCTCAATTCACTAATTGTAATTCATCAATTCATGTTATTGGTAAATCAAAATGCAAAACATTGGGAATGCACGTTCATATCACATTAATTTTCGTTCCATACCCCAAAAAATGTAAATTGAGTGAATATATTATCTTGCATTCTTTTCTAAATAATGATTCGTATGTGTATACGAATATTATGCATGTGAATGAAATGTACTGCATAAATTCTTAAATGAAATAACTTATGTGACTCAATATAATAGTTTAATCTCTTAACAATTTTAGGAGGCAGGATATTACAACTCTCTCCCTTAAGAAATTTCGTCCTCAAAATTCTTACTTGACTGATCAAACAGGTCAGGGTAATGTTATCTCTATAAAATGAAAGAAAAAGACATTGTATAATAAAATAGATCGAATTAAGCCTAGCTAATTTGATATCCCAAACATCCTAAGGAATGTCGACAAGTACTCTCACCGAGTTCAAAATCATTCGATCGTTAAGGACATCAACTTAACAATCTGAGACTCAACTTCTCGACCAAAGACTTTTGACACCTAGACATGACACCTAAGGTTTATGAACCTTTTGAAAATGGTAATAACACTTTGAAAACATAAAAACCATGCTCTGATATCAATTTAATTGTCACGACTCGATACCACATCGAGAATATGACAACTGCCGCATACCTAGGCTAAGAATACTCACGGTACTTTTATCCCAACTATGCAAGGTTAACTGATTATCTTTTGAAAACATTTGGACAGAACAACGATGTATTTTGATCCCAAAACTCAATTAAAATACCTATAAATCAGTTTTAAACGCACTTCTATATTCAAATTAAACTCTACCACAACTTTTGAAATTTTAAGTCCAATTAAGAGCAATCTCAATAACAGAGTAAAAGGGTTTAAACATAAGGTTATTTATAAAGCATAAGAAAATCAAAAGTTAATTTACAAAATCATAAAGCATATCAACATAACCAACTTAATAAAATCAAAATAGTTCATAAGCCATTATATAACAAATGTACAAATAGAGACTATCTATATGCGATAATGCCCCAAAAAAGTTAAAAGACCGCACGATACACTGAAAGCCTCAAGCTTTCCAAATTCACCTGCATGGTTAGAAAGCGAAGGGGGTGAGTACACTATGTACTCAGTGAGCAGGAAAAACATATATTGCAAATAGAAATCGATACACATCAAGACGATGTAAATAACCTATGAAGCAACATATATTACATAGAAACATATAGGCCTAGCCTATCACTCAACGTATACTATTTAGGAACCACATAGGCCTAGTTTATTAATCACTCATTCGATAAACATAGGTTCCAGTTCCAGTACACAAAAGCAGAAAAACATCACATGTATAAATCCAATCTCATCAAAAAATAAATCTCAAAATAAGCCAAAACGATGATGTGTGTCACCACTGGTTGGGCAAACCATTGTGCACACCCACCAATTCCCGGTGTTGGTTCGAATTTTATCCATGGTGAGTCCGGACTACGATCAAAAAGAGCGTCATGACCCTAAGTGATAACTTCGTCGGTGACCAGACCTCTAGGTGTGCAATCACCCACAAGTCATATAGAAAGGTATCAATATGGGGACTTAACTTTTATGTACTAGCGTCAAGAGTATGAGGGTCACTTAATCTGTTATACCTAGCACACGAATAGCCAATCGTTACCTCACCAATCACAAATATTGTAATATCCCGTTACCGACGTGAGGGTTATTTTGGTAAATTGGTTCGGATAGGATTGTTATCACATAAATTGTGATTGAGTACTTTTGGCCTCTGATTTTAGAGGAATAGATCATCTTGCACATGCATATGCATAGTGGCATGCACTCATGATTTTCCGGCATTTATTGGTGATCATGAAATTGTTTGTGAATTTTTTAGATAATTAGGTTTAATTATGATTGATTGTGATTTATTGAAAATTATGGTAAAAATTGGGTTTGTACAGTGAATTGCAGTGTCCTAGAAGCGATTGTCAGTGTATAGTGACCCATAGGAAAATTTCTGAGAAAATTGAGAGAAAATGTCCGGATCAGGATTTTCCGAGTATCGGACCGATTGATTTTGCAGTACTAGAAAAATGGGCCAATGGCAATGGAAATTTAGATTTATGAGTTTAGGAATTGTTGTGAAGAGCCATTGAAATTTAGAGACTGAAATTGAATGATATTGAGGACTATAGTCTATAGGTTTAAATCAACCCTCTTTATATATATGGTATGTTTTGAAATTAGAAGTCATTTTCCTCCTAAGGCAAACTTCCTCCCTCTTTTCCTTCCTC
>JANZLD010000070.1:32521-47143 GCA_026413575.1 Erythroxylum carthagenense | reverse complement strand
CTGCTGCGTTCTCTGCTTTTGGTTGTTACTTTTCTAAGTTTTCTCTTGTGAGATGTGTGTTTGAGTGGAACAGTGCAGTCTACGTGAAATAGGACAATTGAGTTAGTGATTGCCTATGTCTTTTGCTAGTGCTCTGTTCGGGTGAAACATCCTCTGCTTGGGCTAATTGCGTGTTCTTCTTTTTGGAGCATCTCTACTTCAGCTCTTTTATCTCTATCAAGCAGTCAAGGAATTTGGCGATTTTCAGTGAAGAATTTCAGATCTGAAACAGGATTATTTTCTTGTTTTATTTGTGTTTGCGCTTGAGCGGAAATAGTTAGAAAATCCTCTGACGAGGTTAACACGAGTCTGTCGTGTTATTGGACGTGAAAATCTTTCACGGGTAGTTAGGTTGTGGGTTGGTTACATAGATTGGGTCTTACGAGGTAGATCAATCTTGTGTAATTTTTGTGAACTACAGTAAAAGTGATTAATCTGGATGAGGGCCCCGCAGACTTAGGCAAAGTGTGCCGAACTGCGTTACCAAACGTTGGTGTCTTCGTTATTTTGCAGTTGTGATTTGTTATTCACTTGCGCGTAGAAAAATTTGTGGATAGCCTGTGAATTGATTAACGATTTAATTTTCTCAATTACGTCTTGTAATTTAATTCAAGATATGTTGTTGTTGAATCGTTTGCGAGCTCTGAAAATTGATTTATGCCTATTTATTCTTGTTTATACACTTTTGTTATGGTTTTTTTTACGTGATTTAGAGGTTGCTTGAGCTTGCTCTATATCAACCAAGATCCTTCGTAACTAGACAGCATAACAAGATGTTGATGAAACAGCTATATATTCAACTCCTGAAGATGATAGAGCAGTAGATGGTTTTTTTGTAGTAATGAAAAAGCCGGAGCTAATTACAAAACAGTTCGTGGGACACAGGCCCCTGCCTGATCCTCAATGAGGAAATGATGGCACCCAGAGGGTGTAGTGTCAAAATAAGTAACCCCTACAGTGGAGTGGGTCGCCTAGGAGGCCATCCAATCTACGCATCTGTTACTTTCTTGGTAGACTTGCCGATGTGCAACAGACCAATTACGGGAGAGTAACTCGTGGATACCCAGGACAATAGAATTGGCCACCTGAATGCGGCACGTAGAAGAGGCAAGCAGGGTGTGCACTGCGACCGAATCTACCTCCAGCTCAAAACGGCGAAAACCCAATTGCCAGGCG
Organism: Erythroxylum carthagenense; assembly: GCA_026413575.1. Lineage (NCBI taxonomy): Eukaryota > Viridiplantae > Streptophyta > Magnoliopsida > Malpighiales > Erythroxylaceae > Erythroxylum > Erythroxylum carthagenense. The sequence goes on along the minus strand of JANZLD010000070.1, from coordinate 45,928 downwards.
AGGGAGAGTCACGTGTAGACGCCCCAGAGTTCTGCAGACAGGGGAGTGCACCAACCCAGGTTCTGAGTGAAACCTCCCAGCCAATTGCCGGCACTATCGCGCAAAAGTCCACCAGCGGTCGCTATGAAAGAAGTGCGGTTGCTGGCCCCATCAGTATTTAACTTGATCCAGCCCGGTGGTGGCGTGGTCCAACTATGGAGAAGCGCAGAACGGGGCTGGAGTCGGCTGCCAAGGAAGCTGCGCCTCGCGGATGCCTGGTGTATATGACCTGCATAAGACAAAATGAGTGCGTCAGGGGAAGCGAGCCAAGTAAAATGAGGTTCAAAAACTGACTTGTTCCTCCAGGACCAGAGAAACCAGCAGGTGAGCCCACGAAATAGCGTATGTGCCCACAGTGAATACGTAAACATGTAGTACTCTTCTGATCTTCAATGCAACCCTCTAAATCACTGTTAGAGAAACCGTATAACCTCAAATTATTACTCCCTTTATACCATATTTCCCGAGGGCTTGTTCCTTTCAAATATCTCTAAAATAACCCTCTTATAGTAATATGTCACTATTGTTGGTGTAGATTAAATCATCAAACATAGAGACAAACAAAGAGACTTATAGATGTACCTCTAGTTTTTATATACGAAGTTGGCTCATTCAGACTTTTCTAAAAATCATTTCTACATAAATTCTCATCTATTCTTTTATACAAGCTAGGGCACCTGTTTCAACCTATACAAGATTTTCAATTGGTAGACTTTATTTTTATGACATATAATCTCATACCCATTTGATTGTTGTACGTATACTTCTTCCTCCCAAGTTATCATTGACTTCATATTAAATTGATAAACTTTGCAATTAAAATTAACAACAATAATTAGAATAGGGCATATTATATCAAACCTTACTATTGGAGAAAAAGTTTATTTAAAGTCTATGCCTTTTTGCAATATGTACCTACGTGCAACCAACCTTGTTTGTATTTTGGATGATTCCATTAGCATGGAACTTGACCTTATAGATCAGCTTTAGTCAACCACCTTCCTTTCCTTCTAAAAGATTAAGTAGCTCCCATGTCTTGTTTCTTTTTTAAGATTTCCATTTCCTTATATATTATTGGGCGTTACCCCTTAGACTTGATTGATTCTTCAAAATAGATTGTTTCTTCAATTTGAGCAAACTAACACAGTTTTGTGGTTTCATAAATTTCTTGTAAGGATCTTCATTTTTTTGGTAGTGAATCTAATGAGAAAGAGCTTGGTGAGAACAAGTTTAAGACATTAGATTGACTTCTTATTAATGTAGATGACTAAGAGTTATTTGATATAGCAGGATTGGAACCTTTATTTTGATATTTCTCTCTTGTATGCGCATAAGGGGATTCACAATCTTCAATTAATGTACCTAAAATTGATTATATATTTTTCCAATCCTAAATATTTTTCTCACAAAAACAAAATCACTATGTATTATTAATTTTTATTTAAAAGATTATAAAAGTAATAACCTTTAGTTTCGTTGCTATAACCTACAAAAATATATTTAATACTATTATCATCAAATTTTTCTTTTTTTTTTCAGATAGAATGTGCACAAATGCAATGCAACTAGAAACTCTAAAATGAGTTGCCTAAGGCTTCTAACCATGCATGCTTCAAATGGCGCTTGTTGACTCAAAGCCATTGTAGTATATGGATTAAGAATGTACAATGTTGTGTGGATTGCTTCTATCCGGAAATTATTTAGAAGACTTTTGGTTTTTACTGTGCTTTTTTTCATCTCTACAAGGTTGTGATTCTTCCTTTCCACAAATTTTTTATATTGTAGAGTGTAATTGGTTATTAGTTGTCTTTGAATCCCACATTCTTTATAAAAATTATGAAATTCCTTAAAGAGAAACGCTCCTCCATGATACGTTCTCAAGGTCTTTATTGGCTGCTCATTTTGCTTCTCCATATTTGCTTTGAATTTCTTAAAGATAGAAAAAGGCTTATAATTTAAAAAATAAATAAATACATATCATTTGACTAAAATCATTAACAAAGGCCAAGAAATAATTGTTGTTGTTGAGGGAAAGTATCATCATGGGCCCATAAATGTCTACATAAATTAGCTTGATTGGTTTTGAAGCTTTTTTTGCTTGCCCTTTTAGAAAAGAGTCCCGATATTGCTTCCCAACTACACAAATTTCACATATCTTATTTACATCTTTAATCAAGTTTTTTTACATGAGAGTCAAAAATTTAAAATTCAAATAACACTATCTATAATACCAAAACCAATTATCATCAATCAATGTTAACTTTAATGCATGTTTTTCGTTAGAAATAAGGATGTATAGGAAAAATTTTTGTTTATTAGTATAATAGCAAGTAAGACTCTTTGATGTAACTTTAAATGCATTGTAAGAAGAATCATAAAAAAATAAGTGAATAACCATCCAACTTAAATTTCCCATCACTTAACAAAGTTGAATCCACATTAGGAACGTACATTACATTCTGAATACAATTCAATCCACGAGAGTTCAACATCATAATACCTTTTCTTTGTTTCATACATATTGTTCCATTATCTATTATAATATGATGGGTCAGACTTATCCAAATTCGTGAAAAGCTGCAAAACATTTGTCATGTGATTATTACAGCCATTGTCGATGTGTCAAAAATTTGAAAGATGTTCTTGAACTGAAAAACAGCTCTTATTTGAAGGATTATAGTAAAATTGCAATCACATATTTATCTGTTGTGTTGAATAATTATATTTATAATTAGAATAGGTAGAATAAATATTTAGAATGTGATGATTACTTAATACGGAATTTCAAAAATACAGAGTCTCTATGTATTTTACACCGAAAAATATGTCATGCTTTCTACACTTAATATGGCTATGGATATATTTGAAGAACCGTTTTTTCAATATCAGATAAAACAATTTTCTCAAACTTTTCTCTTGCTTATTTTTCTATAAAAAAAATGAAAATATCTGTATCTTTGTTTTTCTATCAACGTACAAAAACAAAGAAATCTATATTTCACTCTTTACTGTTTTGTTCACGTGCGCTTTACGAAAAACTGAAAGAAAAACAAAGAGTTTCTCTTCTCTTCACCTTTTTTCACTTCCAATCAAAACGGAAGAATGAAAGAGTATATCGTTAACAACTCTTTTCTTTGCAAGTAATATTATATCGTCACTCTTTCAAGTCCTAACGTTTTAACGTTTCATCTTGTTTTGGTTTAAAAGTTAAAACCAAAAACACAACCATCAAGACGAAACCTTCTAACGCCTTTTGTTTTTTTCAATAAATAATTATTATTATTTATAAGTGAAATAAAATAAAACTATTTTATTTTATTATTATTTCTAAAATGAAATAAAATAAAACTATTTTATTTTATTCATTTATTTTATATAAGAGAATTTTCAATATTAATTATATTTTCTGTGTTAGCAAAAAATATAATAATGTGTATATAGATTATTTAATAAATTATCTCATAATAAATTAAATAATCATAAACAGAAAATATTACACTCGTAAGTGTGTGATTACATAGGTTCATCACTAAGCCGGTAGAAATTAATCTAATTAATTATTAATCAAGGTTGACGTCTAGCAACACTCCTCAACGATCGGATAACGTGAAGTAACAACTTTACAAAGATGGAACTTGGTTAAGGATAATGTATAATTACTTTCCATCATTACAATTCTGGATTATTTTAAGGTATGGTTTAACTGTCAAGCTTTATTAGATAACTAACTATGTTACATGTCGATCATTAATAATTGGTGAATAACTTAGAAATCTCTTTTTTCTCACTCATTCAATCATTTTGACCAAGGTCTTGAAACAATCATTAAGATCAATGATAACATAGAGTTCAAACTCATTACCTAGAGTTGATGGATCCCATCTTGACTCACCACTAATTAGATAGATACTTAATTACATCCAATGATCATTCAACTAACATTTTTACACACTAGGTGTCCGACATCAAAACATAATAAGTGACCTATTGATTACTATGATGATCTCAGGTTAAAGAAAAAATATACATTTAAATCCTTATGAGAATACCACATTTGATAGTTCATAGGTAATATTAACCATTGGGAATTCTCAGTTTGGTCAGTTCAATGACCATATCTCTATATGAATCATCTATATATGTAACTTAGTAAATGAGATATAATATCTATCCAATAGATACTATTACATATATATTGATGTAATTGGATCATTAAAGTCTTTATTTGATGATCCTATGATCACAAATATTTTTAGATTAAATTTTAAAGACTTAACTTTTATTATCATAATTTTCATTATGATGACAAGTGTATAAATTTAATCAAGTACTTATCATATTAGAATAAAAATAATAAATATAATATGATAAAAATATTTTCCATGTTATTAAACAAAATTAATAATCATAAAACTAAAGTGATCAATTTATTACATAACGATTGGGTCATGGGCATAATTCCAACATTACTTTCATTTGCCCCTTTCTTTTGGGCTAGGTTAGCTTTTTTTCCTTAAGCCTACATAGCATTTTTATGTACCCATATTCCTTAAAATAGTAGCATTAGTTTTGGCTCCCTTTTTCCCCTTTGCTGATGCTTCTGGACTGACGGTTGTTCATATTAGATCAATCACCACTTCTACCTCTTCTTTTTCCATGCAAGGAATGTCCATCATGTGACTTATTAAAGTTGCTTTTGCTGCTTGATTCACTAGTACTTTTTCCATTTTGTGAAATCTACATAATATAATTATTATCATATCTCTTCATTATATCTTTATAACAATAAAGAGAACCATGTAATTCATTAATAATTAATAGCTGTAGATCTTTTGACTTTTAAATTACAACCATAATATGATCATACTTTTTAGGTAAATTCTGAAAATTTTTCTCAACCACCTTCTGCTTACTCAAAATATTTTCATATTTTCTATTTGATTAATAACATTAATCATGGTGGAAATATATTTAGATAAGTTATCTCCATCTTTCATAATCAAACTTTTGAACTTTCTGGGAAGAATTTGAAGTTTAATAGTCATCACTTTTGCACTGTCCTGGTAGACTTTTTGCTATGCATCCCAAGCTACTTTTAACTTTGTGATAGTAGTAATGTAGGAGAAAATAATGTCATCCACTATTTTTTGAATGAGAAACAAGGCCTTAACATCTTTCTTTTGAAGTTCTCTAACATTATTAGTTACTGCTCCATCTTTGTTGTACCTATTCTTAACCAAATCTTATAATTCTTGAGATAAAAATAATGTTTTTTATTTTGGTATTCCCCACATTGTAGCTGTTACCCTAAAAATTTTGAATTGAAGGTTATGGTAGGTTGGCCATCTGGAAGTGGAACTAAGCTCTAACAGCATATATAAAAGAACAAGGTAATTATATAATAATAGAAGTTGTAAGGGAAATTTTATCACATAAATAGTAAGTAAGAAAATACAAGTTAAAGCCTTGAATTTGTTCAAAGTATAAATTAATCTTTTATATATAAAAGATACAACAAATTCTATCATCATCAACAACAACCAGTTGAAATCTCATCAATGTACTGGATCTGGGGAGGTTTAATAGTATGCAACCTTAATCATACCTAGTAGAGAGGTTGTTTTTGATAAACTCAAATGCAATACGACATGACGATACTACAAAATTATAAATGACTGTGCAGACAAATTCAAAAAGGTACTAAAATGCAAAACAAACAAAAATAGAAATAACTAATAAAGAGTAACAAAAAAGGTAAGGCAAAACAAAATAACATACGTACAGAATATGTCAGTGAATAACAATAAATGGTAAGATAAAAATACATAATAGAAAAGGCTTGGATAAGAGTAACTGTTACGCCCGTCACTAGCTTAATTACACTAAATAGCAAACTAAATAGGGGTAAGTATTATGTAGTAAATGCAAAGGACAAAGTTTAATAAAACCTATAAGAGTGCAAATGCGCCTTTTACAAGAAATCATTTACCCGTATCACAGTATGCTAAAATTTTCTATTATGAGTCAAGTCCTTGGTAAGATCCAACCTAGTCATATCATTCTTAGTAACTTTCCCTCATTTCTTTTTAGGCCTTCCTTTTTTTTAGCAGTCTCTAAGTATTATTTTATCGTATCTCACTACAAGAGTAAAAACATTTAGTGACAAGTTTTTGTGAATAACTATCATTTTGTCACAGATATGAGGTTTTCTATGAAAACAATTAATTGACACTATTGTTTGGATTAACTGTGATGATTTTTTTTATCACTAATACAATATTAATTGTGACAATTTAGTATCTTTTACAATTAGATTATCACTATTAATTTATTAATAATGTCAAAATTTCTTTTATCACTAAGTTTTGTCACTAAAAACATATGCAATTTGACACTAAAATAATTTTGGCGAGAATTAATTGTAATTATAACAAAATATGTGTTGGTCACTAATATTTTCTATTTGTTGTGATAAAACATAGTTTGGTCAATAATATTTTTCTTTTACTGTAACGAAATGGTTTAGCATCACATGATATTTTATTTTTTGTGATAAAAACTTTTGTTAATAAAGAATCAATTAGTGAGTGTCTACTTAACATTATCGCAAAAACAGAACTATCACTATGGTCATTATTATTCATAATTTTTGTGACAACAAATTTTGTTGTCACTTGGTCATCAACTTTTTGTTAACAAAGGTTATTGTCAATATATACATATAAAGTTAATGATAACTATTTCCTGTTATAATATCATATTAAAATTGACCACTCTAATGATTAATTTTTTCATTATTTTATGAATTTTAGGGTCTAAAAACTACCTGTCACAGTTTTTCTTTAATATTATTATTTTCAAACAATTTTAAATATTTTCTTATAAATTATTCAAACTACATAGATTGATAATCCAAAAGTAATATTTTACATATCATTAGACATTTGCTAAACATAACAACTTTTTTTGACTAATTGTTATTTCACCACAAATATAAGATTTTTTTGTGATAAAGCAATTAATTGGTACTATTGTTTGGATCAACTGAGATAATTTATTTTTTCTCACTAATATAATGGCAATTGTGACAATTTAGTATCTTTTACAATTAAATTGTCATTATTAATTTATTAATAGTGTCAAATTTTCTTTTATTACTAAATTTTGTCACTAAAAGCATATGCAATTTAGTACCAAAGTAATTTTGGCAGGAATGAATTGTAATTATGGCAAAACTCATGTTAGTTACTAATATTTTATATTTATTGTGATAAAACATAGTTTGATCACTTATATTTTTCTTTTGCTGTAACGAAATGATTTATTGTCACATGATATTTTCCTTTTTGTGACAAAAACTTTTATCAATAAAAATTCATTTAATTAGTATCTACTTATCATTGTCATAAAAACAGAATTATCATTGTGGTCACTACTATTTGTAATTTTTGTGATAAGAAATTTTGTTATCTGTCAATCATCAACTTTTTGATACAAAGGTTATTGTCAATATAAACGTTAAAAAATTAATGATAATTATTTCTTTTTAACATATTAAAATTAACGAATTTAATGATTAACTTTGTCATTATTGAATCAATTTTAGGGAATAGAATATACTTTTCACAGTTTTTTCTTTAATATTATTATTTGCAAACAAATTTAAATATTTTCTTATAAAATATTCAAACTACATATATTGATAATCCAAAAATAATATTTTATATATCAATAGATATTTTCTAAAAATAACATTGAAATTTCATCAAAATAAATAAATGTTTAAATATAATGAAAACCTTGTCCTAAAATGTTAAGCAAAACTCTGAACCTATTCAACATTTAAAAACAAAGTTCTTATCAATGATCAATCATTGTCATCACCAACTTCTTTATCTTTACTTACTGAATCTGTCTCATCGTCATTCATAAAAATAAATAATTACAATAATAATGATTTAATTCAAATTTTGATTATGTCAATATTGGACTATTAAGTCAAGCTTTGATCATCTTTCAATTAGGGACGATTTTAAATTCGTCATATCATATTTGGGTTTAAGTTGGATTATATTGTGAATGTGGTTTCTTTATTGTTAATATAATCAAAATTGTAATTGTATTGTTCATAATAATAATTACTATTGTTTGTAATTGGAATATAATTTACATTTCATAATTTAAAAGTCTATCATATGATAGTAGACTAAATTCTTATAATTTGCATGGTTTGACTTTAAACCTATGTCCACATTTAAAGGAGAAAGCATAAAATTTAGTGCAAATAAAATACAATAATTATAAGAAAAAGTATCTCTCAAACTTAAAACTCAGAAACATTTAAAACTAACAATTTTTAAGACATTCACAAATATAACTCATAAAATACACTCAAATATTATGTATTATTTGGTATTCGTAATTCTTGCAAAATTAATTTCATGTATTTCATAGACTTAATGTCTTAAGCAGGTGAAAAGACAAATTAATAGCTTGATCGCCAAGAATATGGGTGGTCGTTGACTAGTCAAGCGTTATGCTTGATCTCCAAGTATGGCAAGTGAAAAACCACTTCACAGCATAAATGATTCTCTTCCTAAACGATGGTCTAGAATGGATGACCGCTACGATTTCGGTGAACACAAACTTCACAATAACGAGGATTATGTTGCGGACTTGGAAGAAGACGAGTTTGAATTAGTGTATATGCTCTCCGTTCCTTAACGGTTTTGTTAATGTTGGCATTTCTTGATAAGATGTTTGGTAATAATTAATCTGGGATGTAAGTATTATGTATAGTGGTGGTGGAATAGTAAAGTGAAGACTGACACCCTAGCATTAAGTGTAAGGAATGGAAAAGATGTAGTTACCACGGTAGAAGCTTAATTTCACTAGAGACAAATATCACCAGACCAGATTGAATCAGTGCAATAGCTATCAGCAGTTCTCTTGTTCCAACAACCATCTTCATAAGGTCTTTTTCTATTTGCGCATCTCCCTTTTTACCTGCTCTAGTCTAATAGAGGTGGAATAGAATGTGAAGCGTGATATTTTCCACTTTGGATGAGGCTTCTTCATGTCACTTGTGACGACTTAAATAATGCCCGCATTTTTAGACTGCTTGCCAGAAGAGAAAGGACAGACAATTTATGATTTTTCAGTTAAACATAAGACTTGTCAGACCCGCTACTATTGATATTTTTGCTCTTGTTCGTTGTTGCATAATTAAATTAATCACACATGGTAGGGCATAATTGATTATTACTCTATTGATCTCTAACCTAATTGTTATACGTGCATGTTTTTCTTATAATTTGTTTTAGTTGCTTTTTTTCTAATAAGTACTTATTTTTAAAAGTGAAAGATGGTTAATATTAATAATTAAATGCAAAATTGCAAGATGGTTAATAATAGTAGATCTTTATCAAATATAGATGATGAACAAAATGAACCTAGTATTGTAGAGGAGCCGAAAGTTATAAAGGCTCCTAATCAACTATCCAATGCTACAGCTGAAACTTCAAATGATGCACCTAGGCTAAAAAAACAAATTGTTGTTAGCAATGGTATCTTCAAAATTATATAATTGTATATTTAAATTTTTAATATAATATTATATATGTCTATTAATTGTTATTTTTAAAGGTATGACACTTTTTTTTATTCATAAAATAAATGGCTATAATTGTTTCTTTTCTTTCACTCTTTTACCTCTCTTTCTTTTTAGTATGTTTCAGTAATAGAAAAAATAAGTAAAAAATGTACAAAATGTACAAAAGCAAAAGACTTGTCCCATCAAAGTAGAGTTTAATTTTATTGTCGCATTGAATTTATTTCTTAATTTTCCTAACTATATTTTTATATAAATTTTAGGATAAATTCAATTTCTCAAATTTTATTGGAGATCCATCAAGTACCACAACATCAAATATAGCAACTAGTTATGTGAGTTTATAAAATTATAAATTTTAGAATATTTATTATCACTTCTGATCATTATCATTATATTATTATAAAATGTTAGTACCAAACTTATATCTTAATATTTTATAAACTAATTAATTTGATTCTATTTTTAATTTATTTTGTAGGAAACAAATCAATAGCAAACTTCATATGGAAGAATATAATTTACCTTTGAGACTTTTAGCTTAAATTAGTACATAGTAGTTTGGAATAATTGTAATAAATATAATTGTCTTGGATATTAAATTTTCCAATTTTATAGATTGGAAATTAGAATTTTGTACATTTTGGTGATTTTTATATATACTAATAAATTTAATTTGCTTGTATGACAATATCTTGGCACTAAAAATCCATATTATTTTTGACAACTTCCATTTGATGACCATCAATGCAAAATTTTTTATAGATTAAGCAATTAAAATGTTAAATTTAATATTATTAAGTGACAATATTATTATAACATATAACTTTCATACTTATGATGAAATTTGTTAGACAATATGGTCATGGATGTAATTTTCTTTTACCACTAATGCAATTTCTTCATTGAATTGATAGTTTTAATTGTGACAATAATAAACATATTAGTAACAATATTTTTTGTAAGAACAAATTTTTATTTTTGTGACAAAATGATGTTGACACTTTTTCTTTAAAATATTAGTAACCAAGAAGTAATGAACACTGATAAAAAAAAGCACAAGTGACAAATATTTTGTCACTATTTTCAATTATTTTAATGGCGATGATGTTGTCACAATAAAATAAAGTATTGTTAAAACTTTATTCATTACTACTTTATATTGTTTGTGTCGATAAACTTGTTATAAATATGTAAAGTTACTGTGACCATATAATTTTGTTATACATTCCATAGTTTTTAGTGTCAGTTCTTTTGCCACAAAAGTGTTACATAATTGTGACAATTTTTCTAAATTAGTCACTATTTCACTAATGATGAAGGTATTTGTGATGGAAGGTGACGACTTTAAAAATTGGACACTATTAATAGTAGTAACCAATATTACCGCTTTTAATGAAAACTTTTGCTTTCACTAAAAATACAATTTCTTATGGTGTCTTCTTACTTGAAAGTCAGAATGTCTCCTTTTAATATGTCTGAATCACTTATGCCTTGTCATTAATACCGGTCATCTTTAATTTGTTTTTGATCATTAAATTCCTGACCTTATCTTTGTCACCAAAAGTTTATTATTGTGTATTTGTTTGATGGGTCAACACTCTGTCTCATATAACATGGTTAGCCTAATCGCTAAGAAATATAATTTGCCTTCAAGCTTGAATGGTAGCTTCTTGTCACATAAAACTCCTGATGCACTTCTGCATTTGAGCCTCCCTGATCTGATACGATGTGCTATGTCTTCATTGATCTTTCCATTGCTTTGGATGGTAAACCCTAGGTACTTACAACACTCCATCTATGATATAATTTCTGATCCAATCTTTACCTCCACATCAGTAGCCACTTGATGGCCTAGAAAGTTACATTTTAAGTACTTATTCTTAGTTCTGTTTATGTTAAAACCCTTCAACTCTAACGTTTCTCTCCAATATTCTATCTTGATATTGGCGTTCTCTCTTATCTCATCTACTAAGACAATATCATCAACAAACAACATACAATAAGACACATCTTATTAAATATTCTTAGTAAGCCCATCCATCATTATTGCGAACAAAAAAGGACTTAATATGGAGCCTTGGTGTAGCCCAATACTAATAGAAAAATTCTCAATATCTCCTCCTATCTTCTTTACTCTAGTCAATGTCCCTTCATACATATCTCTAATCACCCTTATATAGGTCATAGGAACTTCCTTGACTTCCAAACACTTCCAAATGATTTCCCTAGGAATCCTATCATATGTCTTTTCTATATCAATAAAAATCATGTGCAAATTCCTTTGTCTGTCCCTGTAATAATCCATCAATCTTCTGAGGAAGTGTATTGCTTCTATCATGGACTTTCCTAGCATAGAGCCAAATTGGTTTTCATATATAAAATCCTCCTTTATTACTCTCTTCTTAATTACCTTCTCCCATAACTTCATGAGATAACTAAGTAGTTTGATGCCTCTATAGTCATTACAATTTCCCTTTGGCAGACGTGAGGATCACAGCACAAAGCTTGACTAGTTAATTAAGACCTTCAATGCCTAGGCTTTTTTATACCTTTATGAGTATCTCATTCGATTCTACTGCCCTTCCGCTCTTCATCTCCCTCAAAGCTTTTTTAATTTCTTCCCTTTTGATTTGTTTACATCGAGATTAATTACTAAGCCTCTCAAATATGCTGAGGTCACCTAAAGAGATGTTGTCCTCTATGCCTTCAATAAATAGGCCATATAATTACTATGTCATCTACCCTTGATGTCTTCCTCCTCCATGAGCGCCTACCCTAATTCATCTCTTATACGTCGAACTTAGTCTAAGTCTCTCGTTTTTCGTTCCCTAACTCTTGCCAACTTAAAAGTGTCCTTTTCTCCCTCTTTAGTATCCAATCTCCTGTACAAATTCTCATAAGCTTTACCTTTAGCTATTGAGACTGTCTTCTTTGCCTCTCTCTTAGCTAGTTTGAACCTTTCTCTATTAGCTTCTCTTTTTTCCTCTTTAGTACTTTCCAATAGAGCTTTACATGCTCCCTTTTTAGCCTTCACCTTTTCTTATACGTACATCTTCAGTTTACAAATTAATCTCCTAAAATTTGCTATTACATCTTTTGACTTGAAAACAATTCTTACTTGACTACAAACTTTTAGTTGTAAAAGTAAATAAACAATAAGTAAAAAGATAACTAATCTTAAAGTGCTCAACCTTTTTATATTTTTTCAATTCAATATCTAAGCTTTTAGATTTTTCAATTAAGTGGCTAACCTTTTAAAACTTATCAATTCAATCCAAAGCGTTCCCTTTTTGCAGACGTGGCTAATAAATAGACATCCACATGACATTTAATAGACATTTCACATATTAAAAAATAACTTTTTGAATCAAATTGTGAAGGTTTTAAAAGGTTAGTCACTTAAATAAACAATTTAAAAGTTTAGGCACTTGATTGAAAAAAATCTTTAAAAATTAGACATTTTTGAATATGTTATCCAACAAGTAAAACTAGATTATAATTTCCACATTAACATATAACAAAAATTATATAACTGAAACATCATTCAAAATCATTAGATACATGTCCATGTATTATATATGAAGGTAAATTCATGCAGATAAGAACAGGGGCGAAGCCAGAAATTTTGCTCAGGGGGTGCAAATATAAATGTATTCATAAATATAAAATACATATTTTATTAAACATCTAATCATACAATACAAAGACAAATAATTCAATTAAATACTCGATACTTGTTCTCTACGAGTTTTCAT
>JANZLD010000070.1:0-12388 GCA_026413575.1 Erythroxylum carthagenense | reverse complement strand
GTGAGCCTGCCTTGCTTCAAGTCCAAAAATTCTTTCATCTTACGATCCATATAATTCTTCGGCATATAGTCCTCTCGAAACACTCTCAGAAAATCTTCCCAAGCCATATTACAAGGTCTGGTAGAACTGCCTGGAATAGTCTTCCACCACTGGTATGTGGGACCTTGCAGTAATGAGACCGCGTAATCAAATCTTTCATTTGCCTTACATTCCATCTAGTCAAACACTCTTCCAATTCTCTCTAACCCTTTTGCCTCAGCTGGGTCTGTACCTCCGTAGAAGTCTACAGCCCCCTGCTTTCTCAGCTTATCATATCTTCTTTCTCATCTTTTCGAAATTCTCGGAGGCATTTAAGTAAACTCAGGTACAGGAGACTCTACATTGGCTCCTACAGACTCCATGTCAGTTGACTCTCCAATATGATCTCCTACGGAAGGTGACCTATAATAAACAAAAGTGTGATCACTTTCTAAATTTCTCACTATTTATCATATCTCAACCTATATTTGTCCCTAAAGATGCCAAACTATGCTTTGATACAAAAAATGCAACATCCCACTACCATAAGGTATATACCCGAACTTCCATGGACATTCAAGTACATATCCTATGATAATGTTATGTTAGAGCAAAACAAATCCAACTTACACATGGCATTAACTAACTTATTTAAAAGTCAGCAAATTTTAAAAACCATTCATTGCATTCATTCACAAAAGCTTACACTATTTTTCATTAAACAAATATTTACAAAACCTCATACAGGTTCCAACAAAAACTACAAAATAAAAGCTATAACTCTTCTGTTGTCAGTTGATAGACCTCTAAGCCATAACTTAGTCCAAAATGTTCCTCTAATCGAAAATAAGATACTAAGTCTCCTGTCTCATACCTGACAAGCCACGTTGCTATTTTTATGAGTTTTGCAAACTCAATGAGCGAACCATCATTGATGATTTCACCCAGATCACATGCATAATTCCCATATTTCATAAATATTCATTCTGAACATGTATGTCCAAATACTCACATTTTCATAGCACATCACGTAATCATTGCGAATCAGAACATATATACACAAATACAGATGCATATGAGACTCTAGATTCATTATTATTGTTATGACCAAGTGCCTTTCACATATATATACAGATACTGGTCCATTGGGCTCAATTATAATAGAATCACGAAGAATAGCTCTGCGTGTAGAATCAGAAATTATAGAGCAAAGCTCTATATGCAAGCGCTTTCATACTAGCTACTCTGGTCATAACGCCTTTATCTGAGCACACATTTTATGAAATACATCAAATACTGAATATGCCATATATGACAGTCACATATGATGCACAGTCAGAACCTCATAATCATCAGACCTAAGTCCGGCATTTAACATTCGTTGAGAATACCAATATCATTCAGAATTTCACAACAATTCAGAGCACTTCCAATATATACCCAAATATTAAACTCCTCAGAATTAAAGTCTAGAATCCATAACAAATCACAAGCAGTTCATAATTGGAAGTAAAATAAATTTAATCAATCCTTGGAAAATCTTCTAGGTTGACTCACAGTACGCTCCAATATGCTATTGCCTGGATGGTCTAGCAATGTCTAACTAGCATCCAATGAGCTCCTCTTTATCATACAAAACACATTTACAAATATCACACTCTTGCACAAATGTATAAGTGTTCTTTTCTGCAGATCAATGTATAGAAAGTATGCACAATGCCTGTTTAATGACAATCCTGGGTATCTTATTATGATCTTGTCACCATATCATTCAGATATCAGAACCCTCATTAATACCATTTGAACTTATAATTTAGACCATCATAAAACAATATGAAATCAATTTCATATCCTAATTGACCACTTCAGATTTTTCTAACAACATGCTTTCGGATTAACTTTGCATAATCATTCTGATAAGGTAAATTTTTTCTAATGACACCCAAATCATTCAATTTGATTTAATAATCAGAAAACTATACCTAAAAAATTTTCAGATTGTTCTTATTTTGAAACAATATGCTATACTTAACTTTCATCAAGAAATTGGACATCTTATAGACTGAATTACAATTTGACTTCTTCAGGTGATTTGTAGCCCTATGTCTCTATTTTACTCAAAATTAAAGGTCATCTCATTTTGATATCTAGAGAAAAAATTATGGTCAAAAAAATAGGACTGCTCAGTTAGCAATTTCTCTTAGTTTTTCAGACCAAAATTCAAGTCACGGTTACTACTGGTAAGCACAGTGACTTGATGTGACAAATAAACATCAATCCAACAATTAAACTCATGGGGTAGAAGGAGAAAATTCATGGGTGGGAGGAGAAAAAGTCACAAGTATGAATGATTTGGACGAAAATGTTGTGAACACATTCTGTCAGACCCATCCCACATTTTTCACTCTATCTCTCCCAACTGATTTTAGGTTGCTATGATTTTTGGTAGAGAGGTAAAGTAATGTGTTACGAGTCCAATGGTTCAAGTTGCATGTCATTTGGACATCGAGTGAAGAAGTTATAACAAAAATAATGAAGTATATTCAGAAATAATATCTTTACAGAAAATCAATAATGCATGATTGCAAGTTTCATCGATCCAATGAAGTCGCCGTTGTGCAAAAGCACGATCGTGACTTTACTGCTTTTGAGAAATCACCGTTGTGCTGAAGTATGATCATGTTTTTCTCTTTTCTTCTTCACTAAATTTCCTTTCTTCCTTTCCTTCCATTTTCCTTTTTATTTCCGACTTACTCATTCCTAATTCATCTATACTACATTTCTAACTCCAACTACAAGCTCTACACATTCAGATTCACAAC
Organism: Erythroxylum carthagenense; assembly: GCA_026413575.1. Lineage (NCBI taxonomy): Eukaryota > Viridiplantae > Streptophyta > Magnoliopsida > Malpighiales > Erythroxylaceae > Erythroxylum > Erythroxylum carthagenense. The sequence goes on along the minus strand of JANZLD010000070.1, from coordinate 9,548 downwards.
TTCATATTCACTCCCTCTCTCTACTGTAAGTTTTCCAAAAGTTAATTCTCACATCAATTAACTCAAATAACACTCAAAATAATTCTTCTAACTCATTTTTAGCTCATCGACACACCCACAATTCAAAAATCCAAAATTCACACTTAAACATCAAAATTCGATTATCACACATGCAATTTTCAATTTTCTACATTTTATTTATCTATCTTACTTTCATCTGAAGCATTTTCCACCTTTCAGTATATCACGACCTTACCCAATTTTCATTCTTTATCTTCAAACTCATTTAAATTCATTTCAATCGATACTCAACAAATTCATGCATGTACAGTGACAACAACCCATTTTCGGTTTTCTCTAAACTAGAATAGATATATTCGTCAATTTTACAACCCTTCTTCCATAACTCATTCCAAACTAAAACAGATCCTATTTCATATTTCTATATCACAAATCTTTCATCTGATTCATTCATCACCAAAACCACACTTCTCAAACCACTCAGGAATCATCAATAGTAAAACATCATCAAAGTCACTTAATTGATTCAGCAAATAGTTCTAGCAATGAGGGTTAATCAAATGTACAGAATGCTAGATAAACAGGATAGTGTTTTGGTGATGGTGTTTTCGGTGGAGAAACAAACAACAGAGGAATGAGAGAGCTGCATAAATGGTTTTGCTTAATACTAAACTATGTGGCTATTTTGCATGTATCACATCTGTCACTTAAACACGTCTACCACTTATCACCACACATACAAGCCATTTGTCCTATACATATGTTGCCACTTGTCCTGCTATAATTGGCCCATAAATCAATATTTTTCTAAAATTCACCAAAAATTCCAAAATATCCTAAACATACCAAAATTGCCAAATTACATTTTAATCGCATTTAATAACTCAATTATACCTAGAAAATGCCAATGAATGCATGTACAATCATATGAATGTGCAAAAATTTGCATGTCATATTTAGCTTATACATGACATGCATTTTCCTAATTTCTCAATACTTTCTCATAATTCACAATTCTAGCCTTAACATGGGTAATGGGATGTTACATCGGAAGCAAAGGAGTTAACATGAGTCAAAAGCACTATATTTGGGCCATTTTTTGAAGAATCAAACTTACTTGTCTTCATGGAGTAAGAAAACCGAGAGAGAGGAACATCTAATGCTAGCTGTCCCATTGTAACATACCTGTCCCATTCCATCTTAAAAACCTAGCTATTGAATATAAGAAACAGGTGTGGGGTGTCGGCTAGAGGGAGTGTGGAGAATAAAAAAAGGGAGTATAGGAAGGGCTGGATAAGAATAAAAACTTCCAATCTTCTTTGAGAGGAACTGATAAGTGCTTAATTGATTATAAATTTATTCCATAATGCACGGTGATTAACAACATGAAATTACTTAAGATATTCACTTTGACTCATATGTGATTTTAGGCACAATTCAGAAGCAAAGAAGTTAAAGTGAGTCGAAAGCACGATATTTGGGCCATTTTTCAAAGAATAATACTCACTTATCTTTATAGAGTAAGAAGAAGAAAATTAAAAGACAAGAAGAATGGAAAAATAAAGAAGTAAAAAACCTTGCCCAGCAGTGCATGTTACATGTTTTTGCATGTGCACATGCAACGTGAATTTCATGGAAAATGAGAAGTAGAATGTGTTATTTGGGAAAAGATGAAGTATGCAACGATATGTAGCTAGTAGATAAAGGCACTCTAAAATGACGTACATTAGGTGAAAGCAAATGGGGCAAATTGACAATGTATGTACAAGCAATAAGGAGAAAACGCAGCACAACAGATGGGGAGCAAGCACACCAAAATGTAATCCACGCTAAACAAAATGCATAGCAACGTCCAGGAGCAGTAGAAAATGACAACACGATGTCTAAGGCATAAAACTAGTAAGGAGAGAAAGATTGTGCACAGATAGGAGAAAACCAATGCCAGCAGCAGATGCAACCCAAAACATAGATGTATAGTAGGAGAGTAAAATGTAGTCATTAGGTACTTGAAACTCATAAGTGAAATAGGGTTAAAATGTCTTGGTCTAGAAGAAAAGAAAAGAGGAATAAAATAGTAGTGAGAGTTTTATATGGACTTTTCGGCGGGGTACATGTTTAGGGGGCTGAATCAATTTTTGGGAGCTTCGGGAATGAAGAGGGTTATGGAAGCTCTCAACTTGAGAGACCTATAGAAGGGTAGATGTCTCGACAATGGTTCAGAGGTGACTTCAACGCCGACATCCCAATTAAGCATTCCTTCACTATTTTTATTATTTCTATCTCTTTAGAAATTGATTATATTATCCTAAGCATATGGATTTAGGTTATGAGTGATTGTGTTATCGTTATAGTCCAATTACTTGTATATGAAACCATTGGGTATTGTTAAAAGATGATTTTAATGTATTTATTGAATCATTTTATTACAAACTCATTGCTAGAATTTTGATATAATTCGTAATTATTATATTTGAAATTCATTTGTAGTGGCTAATGGTTGGTAATCATTAGGGATAATGTAACCTAGGTTAAATGATGCATCGTATGTAGTTGTTGCCTTAATTAATTGGTTTTCCTGATTTGTAATGCTACTATCCAATTGAATTTAGAGATCATATCCTAGGTTATTTAATAGTTAGGTTTAACTAATGATCGTATCTTGATTAAACATTACCTAAGGGAAAACTCAGGTTGATTATTAACCTATGATTAATAGTTTCTAGGAGAGGTTTGAGAACAACTAATCAATAAAATATGTTTAATTAGGGTGTAACCCGAGATTGAACCAAAAAATTGGGTCCCTACCGAATTTTCCACTTTTATCATTTGTTACATGTTTTCTTTAAATTACTTTTGTTAGTTAGTTTATCTTTATTTTATTTTATTATTTAAAAACCAAAACTCCCTTAACCTAAATACTGAGTAATTTTATTTCAATAACTCTAGACACACTCTCTATAGGATCGACCTATACTCACAACTGCTATAGTAGTCTAGTTTATTTTAACTAGTGTTATGATGTGCTATTAATTTTGGCCTCATTATTAGGGAGTACGATATTTTAGTTTCTGTTTGTGATTTAATTGTTGTTTTGTACATATTTTTTCGTAATTAGTTTATTTTCAACGATTTCTTGATCTTTCCATTTTCTGTTTCGCATTTCTAAAAAAGTTATTTGTGTAAAAAAAGAAAAAGAAAATTTTGATATGGACGAAAGTAATTTCTTTTATAACTCCCATTCTTAATCTTATAACCAAGGTTGTACTTATTAACCTAACTTTAGTTATGAGTAGGATAATCGATAGAATTACTTCCATAATAGTTTGCAGGAAGGATGTACAACAATTCCCGTACAGACCAAAAGTTTCCTATCATAATCTCTAGACTATTATATCAAAACCTGTAATGCTAACAATCTTCAATTTCAATAGGGTATGCAGTAGCTTTAAAAGAGTATGCAGTAATTTCAACATGATACCCTACAATTCTAGCAGGATGGATGCCAATTTTGGCATAATATAAGGCCTAGCGTCCATGATGTGGAAAGTCAACAAGATTTAGGTACATCTCTGGAAAATATGCATAATATTATGACTAATAACAATCTTCAAATTCAATAGAATATGTAGCAGTTTCAATATAATATGTAGCAAATTCAATAAAATATATAGCAGACCTAATAGGATATCCAACAATACCAGTAGGATGAAAGACAATTTTAGTCTAGTTTCCAAATGTGGAGATCCAACAAAACTTAGGTACATCCTTGGAAGAATTAGTTGATGATGTCGCTGCTAACACTTTGCAATTTTAGCAGGATGTGAAATGGTTCCAGTAAGTTGCATTGCCTCAATGGAGAGACATCAATCATATGGAACCTTAAAGCAAAAAGGAGCAGCCATATCAACTCGAGGTGTACCAAAAAAAATGTTAATGCAGAACTTACAGAGTGATAAGGAGCTTGAGAATTTTGAGAGAAATCCTCAAGGAATTGCTTATGTGGAAGAAGCGGAGGAAGAGCTCGAAGCAGAAAAGGATATATCTTTTAGCTTGAATGTAAATACTGAGTTCAATTTTTTTTTAATGATTGACTCTTTACCTTTGCCTAGCATGTTAGAGAAATTAAACAAGGAGCAGCAATGTGACGAGATATTCAAAAAGTGCGGGGGTTTAGTAAAGATTGAGAATTAGAGGATAGGGCATATGCAACCAGGGCCCTATCCTAAACAACCTCACGTGGAAGTGGCTCAAATTATGATAGCAGAAGATCATAATTTTTTCATGTAAAGAGAAGAAGGAGTCAAGCCAACGACACTAAACAAGGTAAGTAAATTTCTTTTTCTTTACATTTACGCATTTAATTTTTATATGCATGTGTGTTTCTATATTGGTTTGTCGCTTGCTTGCTTTATGTTTTCAATTAAAATGAGAGAATGAATAAAACAAACAACCAAACATTTTCTCATTTTTCTATTGCTTCTAGGATTATATTGTCACGATTACAGTGTGAATTAACCAGAGAATTTCTTAGCAACTTTAGCATGTACTTTAACTTTTGCGATTTATCAGTATACATTATCTTTAAAAGAGTAGTGACTACTGGTAGACAAAGTCAGTGAGATTTTGGGCCTTTATAGACTGACACATCCATATTAGTCTCATTTTTTTTGATAATGTGTTACCTTCATGACAAGTACACCTTAATTTTGTTTTGATTTCTATTCAAAACCACATTTTTATAACACGCATTAACATGGAGATGATAAGGCATTCTCTGTTTCATAAGCTACGTTATCCAAATAGCCCACTCTATTGACATGATTTTTCCCTTGATAAGCCCCTTTCAGCTTTATTCCTTTCATTGTGTACAACCACATTCCATGCTTTTAAACTTGACCAAATGTCCTACCTAAGTCATAATGTTTGCATGAACTCATTGGGTATCATGAAAAGATTATTTTAATGCATTCATTAAATCGTTTATTTGTAAACCAATTAATAGAATTTCAATATAACAATTAATATAATCCATAATTGTTATATTGAAATTCAGGTGTAGCAACTAATGATTCGTAATCATTAGGGATAATATAACATAGGTTAAATGATGCATCGTATGTGATTACTGCCTTGATTAATTAGTTTTCCTAATTTGTAATGCTACTACTCAATTAAATCTAGAGATCGTATCCTAAGTTATTCAGTAGTTAGGTTTAATTAATGATTGTATCGTGATTAAACACTACTTAAGGGAAAACTTGAGTTAATTATTTACTCAAAATTAATAGTTGCTAAGAGAGGTTTAAGAAAAACAAATCAATAAAATATGTTTAATTAGAGTGTAGGCTGAGATTGAGCTAAAGAACTGAGTCTCTATCGAATTCCCCACTTTTTTCATTTTTTTACATGTTTTCTTTACATTGCTTTTGTTAATTATTTTAGCTTTATTTTATTTACTTATTTCTAAAACCAAAACTGTAACACCTCCTTTATAGAACCTACAACCATCAACACACATAACAATCAAATTCCTGTACACGCATTGAAGGTATATAATTCTATTCAACGCTATAAATATACACATTACAAAACTCCCCAATGCTTAACATTATCATTTAACAGTAATAATGCATCTTTACACTTACATGGTAATCCAAAAGAAAACATACACTCTCTTTTCTTCATTACATGTGTAATCATCTGTAACTAAAAACACATTCCAGAATTACTTTTTCTTCTATCTATTGGCCTTGCTTCTTACAGATGTACCCAGTACCTTACTCCTATAACTCAGACCTATACAGATTAACACTGTGCTAAGCTTAAAAGCTTAGTGGGAAAAACACTTACTTTGGATGACCACTCACAGCAATCATCCGCCAAGTACATATATTTAGACATATCACAACTCATAATCCAAACATTGATATTTAATGCTCATGTAGATGACATACCTAAGTAAAGTAAATAATGCAAAGATGCTTCAACACATTATCCATATGCCAAAAATGCACATTTATAAGCCAAATGTTGATATGATACAAATTATCTATATAAATGAACATTATAACAATTCATTATTACAATCAACACAAATGCTTACAGTACCAATTATTCATGTTGTCATGTTGTGATTCTTATTTATGACTAGTAAGTTTCCTTTGTGTGTTAAGCTTGCATATTTTCTGTGGGTGTAGATAACGAGTGCTATGGATATTAGAAGATAACAAACTGTGGATGTGCAAAGGTATCAAACTGTAGATACTCAAAAGTATCATACTGTGGACACTATGGTGTCAAACTGTAGCAGCTGCATTGTACACCACTAAGACAATAGAGTAGGCACTGTAACATTTCCTTTAACCATTTTCTAATTTCCCAATTCATATATTAACAAGTTATATGATATATATTTCAAGTCCTAAAATCTATAATCATATTCATACATGCAATTCATGGCTTACCACCATTAGAAAGGTATCAAAATCATACTATACATATATGAGTAATAAATATACATACAAATCATTTATGTACATGTAAATTTTATTTGGAATGCATTATGCTCAATCTTATCTTCCAATGTTTAGTCTCCCAATTCACATGCGGTAAGTACTATTTCATTTATTTCTAGGTGTTTGAAATTTTTCTTACACATTTATAAAGTTTCGGATAAGATACAATAAAAATCAGAAACAAAAACAATGTCATGGTCGTGACAGACACTTTTTCTATTCATACCACTACTTTTTCCTTAATATTTATATTTAAAACGTCAGAACTGGATTTCTAGGTCTTCTAGACATTTCTCCCCTTGTCTCTCATTTTTATAACGCTAACAATTACAGGGGCAGCATCAGGTCACCGTTTTTTATCTCAATTTCTAAGGTCATAAAGCCAAAATTAAGTCAAAGTCCATTCCATATATTTTGAGCCCTATGCCTTAGGATTCATATGCAGATGAAATCACAAAATTTGTAGTTCTATAGGCTGAGTTATAACGTAAACAATATGACTAACTCAAATAAACCCTAGATAGGATTCCACTACATGACATTTTCTTATCATATACAACAAAGTTAATGCTAAGTAACACCAAAATAACACCTGTTGGGACCCAATTTTGGAACCGGACCCCAACCGGAAAACAAAACAGAAAAACATAACGAAAACAAGCGGCGGAAAGCAAAAGATCGGATAACAAAGCGAAATTGGGCCAAAACAAATGCGAAAAGCGAATCGGATCAAATAGCATGCGAAACACAAAGGAACGGATTCAACAAAAACAAATCGCTTAAGAACAAAACTTAACTCTGACATCCGAAAACGAATATGTTAGGAGAATATCGCGTTGGAAACCTTAATACAATCTCGGTGTAAACTAATCCAAACCGGTATAAATTTTTTTTTGTCTTTTTCATTCTTTATTCCATTTCATACAAAGCAACTCACTTGTTCAATTTGGAATTTACCAATTCCATAACCTCAATTTATTTTATCCTCCATATGCGAATCATTTAAAACAAAATGTTATTTTTCCTTTGCCATCGAAACTCACACATGCCATACACAATCAAACCATACTCAATAAGCACTTCAATATCTCAATTCTAGCAACACAATTCATCGGACCTCCTGTCCGGAATTCAAACGCAAATCAAACTCATTCATCTACCTATAAGACTTCAATAATTCTCAATCAATAACCAGTATCATCGGACCTCCTATCCAGAACCTATATCACATTCAAATCACATTCATCCATACCCAAGTCACATTCATATCTCAATTCAATACACAAGTTCGTAATTCAATTACATCATGAAATAAATGCTTATAAAACACTAATGACATTCCAAGCCATATACAATACCAATACCAAAATCCAAATTACCCAAAATATAAGATATGCAAAATCGAACAAATGCCTTGACTTTCTTTCATCCGATCTCCTGCTCGATACCTGGAGATGGGGATGAAAAGGGGGGAGGGTGAGCTTTACAGCTCGTGGATAACATGTTTATAAATTGAAAAATAAGCAAAAATCCTTTTTCAAAGCTTTTGCCATTTAATAATAATTCCACAGTAGAAATTTATCAAAAAATGCTTATTTCTCAAAATTTTCAAATTTTCAAACTTCATGAACCATTTCAAATCATGCAAAACTCAATTTCTTTCAAAAATTCACGAACAATTTTGAAATCATGTAATGCATCACAGTAACACACATAAGCACATAACATATCAAAATTTGGTTTGGGTCGGTCTAGAAACAGAACGTACTGCACATTCCAGCATAGTGGTCCTGTGCAGTCGTGAACAGAACGTACTACACCTTCCCGCATAGCGGTCCGGTGTAGCCGTGAACTTATGGGAGTCCGTAATGGAGCTCCAATGTCACTAGCGGGCAGGCGGGCGAAGCCTAGACAAGTACACTTGACCCTCTTATGGGACCTAACCAAACCCACACAACAGACAGTACATACTTGAAAATCAGACTGCCCGAAGGCATATTTCGAAAACTTAATTTTCATACACATATCATATCCAACACAAAATTTTCCCTAAGGCACTTTTCAAAAATTTATTCCCCATACACATATCATATAGCAAACAAAATGCATTCACAATTCATCAATCAATTTCATAACAATCAAATTCATATTCAATTCTCAACCAATCATAAACAAGGAAATGCAACACTTTTGACAATTTATCAAAATCACTCATAAATAATGAATGTAACAAATGTATCATTTTTTATCGAATCATTCAAAAACAATGAAATTAACGTTTGCAACAATTTTTTTTCAAATCATTCACAAACAATGAAATTCGAAAATATTCTCTTTTCTTGATTTTTCAAAAACACATAAATGACTTATAATTCAAAATATAAACATGGTACCCACCTCATTTCCATGCTTGTAACTTGTCCAAAGCATTAATTTCTCCATTGTTTCTCTAATTTTCCTAATTCATGACAAAAATCCATAATTCATAATCATCCAAAATTGAATAATTCACACCATGCAATCACCAAAATTAACTTTAGGAAACACAAACCCATACCATTCTTAAGCTATCTAAACCAAAATCTCATTAAAATTTAACAAACTAAAATTTTCTCTTACCTTAATCTTCTCCAAATCTGATTTTTTTTGGCTCATATTAGAGCTCTCATCATCCTCCATATTTTTCCTTCTTGGATCAACTTAAAAATCTTGTTTGAAGACCCATAAAAATCAAAACCTAGCTTCTTTCTTCTTTCCCTTTTTCTTCTCCACCGAAGCTTCACTCTTTCTTTCTTCTCTGTTTTGTTTCTTTCCTTTAATGATTTTCGTGATTCTCTCCTTCATAGCCGAAGGCCCACTCTTCTTATTTCTAAAAGTACCATTAATGAAGGAGAATTACCCATTTTACCCTTACATATAAGCCTTTTAACTTAAGAACTTAAGTATCCTTCCAATTTTGCCCTTCATGCCTTCTTTACACTTTAATTTCTAACACTTTAATTTAATTAATCC
>JANZLD010000069.1:82940-95790 GCA_026413575.1 Erythroxylum carthagenense | reverse complement strand
CATATTAAATTTCTATCATCTCAAATAAATGCTAACTCAATTACTTAATTAGTCTAATCATGCTTAATTAATTAAAATTTTTTTTGGGGCTAACAGATAGAGGATGTATCTCTGTTCAATTATTAAGTGGAAAAAAAAACATCCATAGAACTGATCCTTAGAATCAGCTCAAGCAACGAGACAAGATTAAAAAATTTCCCAAATCTGCAGTTAGTTGTTGTTGAGGAAGTAATTATGCGAATTGAAAAATTGTCAATTACTTTGGATGATGAATCAACTAAAACACTCAATGCAGAAATTGTTCCTGTAAATGTTCAAAACTCAAGAGAAGCTAACTTGAATCAGGATCCTCCCTCCCAAATCAGAAGAAGTCATCCCACAGAGAACATTATTGGAGATGATAGTGAAAGAAGAAAAATAAGAGAAGGAAGAAGGGTTGATTATCGAGAACTTGCAGGTTATTTATGCTACACCTCTTCTTTCAAGACAAAGAATGTGAAAGAAGCTCTACAAGATGAGTTCTAGATAGAAGCCATGTAAGATGAATTGATTTAATTTGCATAGAATGGTGTATAAGAATTGATGCTAAGACCATCGAATTTTAATGTGATTGGAACAAAATGATTGTTTCGAAATAAAATAGATGATAAGGATAATGTAACCAAAAAAAAGCAGGGTGAGTAGCTCAGGGATATTCTCAGGTTAAAGGAATATACTTTGACGAAACCTTTGCATCGGTGGCACGACTTGAGTTTATTAGACTATTATTAGGTATAGCATGTGTGAGGGGGTTTAAGCTTTATCAAATGGATGTAAAGAGTTCTTTTCTGAATGGGTTCATACAAGAAGAAGTGTATGTCGAGAAGCCAAAAGGATTTACCGATTTAGCCTATGTAGACCATATCTTTAAGCTAAAGAAAGCTCTTTATAGTCTCAAACAAGCATCAAGGGCTTAGTATAAAAGACTCCTACAATATCTCATCAAGCAAGGATAAGAACGACGTAGTGTTGACAAAACTTTATTTATTAAAAAGGTTAGATCTAACATGGTAATTGCTTAAATCTACGTCGATGACATTTTGTTTAGTTCTACTCATCCGAAGATGGAAGATGAATTTGTTGAATTAATGACATCTGAATTTGAGATGAGCATAATAGGTGAACTGAATTTATTTTTGGGTTTGCAAATTAAACAAGTGAAGGATGGAATTTTTGTTTTATAAACCAAATATGCCAAGATTTTAATAATGAAGTTCGGTCCTGAGAATGCCATACATGCGAGAACACTTATGATTGTCTCAATAAAGCTAAACAAAGATGAGAATGGTAAAAACGTTAATGTTAGTTTATCGGAAGTGTATCGTATTTGACTGTAAATAGACCAGAAATTTGTTATAGTGTTGGTATAAGTTCTCGTTATTACGCCAATCCTAAAGAAACACATCTGACAACTGTCAAGAGGATTATCAAATATATAAGTGGAACATCTTATTTTGGAATATGGTATACATCTGACTCGACATCTTATCTAACTGGATATAGTGATGCAGATTGGGCTGGAAACTTAGATGATCAGAAAAATACTTTAGGAGGTTATTTCTTCTTAGGAAATAATTTTATATCGTGGTATAGTAAGAAGCATAATTCTATTTCACTATTGACCGCGGAGGATGAATATATCGCTATAAGTAGTTGTTGTTCACAACTTCTTTGAATGAAATAGATGTTAGAATATTACATGATTGATCAGAATATGTTGATAATATTATGCGATAACTAAAGTACCATAGACATCATGAAGAATCCGTTTTAGTATTCAAGGGCAAAACACATCGATTTGAGGTACCACTTTATTCGAGAGCTTGTGGAAAGCAAAACAATCACTTTGTCACATATATATACGAAAATGCGGTTAGTGGATATCTTTACGAAACCTCTTGATGCATTAATGATTAAAATTTTTCAAGGGTCTTTGGGAATATGAGGATTACATTATTGATATATATTTCTTTACTTAAAAAATGAACGAAAAAATGTTTTATATACAAGAGGACTAAAAATCCATAACTTTTATTTTTTTTCTCTCTTACTACTGCACAACCCCTCAGCTACCGCCACACTCCTCTTCTCTCTTGCAATTTCTTCTTCACGTTATTCAGCATATGGGCTTCTTCTTCCTCTTAGCTAAATCGTTGGATCTTCAATCTCATTCTCAAGATTGACTTGTTCTTTTGGGGTCTCAAGATTCATCATTAGTGATAATTTTCTGGTAACTCCTCTCTCTACATTGTTGTCTTCACTTTGAAATTGATTGGGTGTTTGTTGTTTCTAATTGGAATGGGAAAGAACAAAGAGAAAACGTCCTCTTCGATGTTAGAAAAGAAAACAACAGCTCTGTTATGTCGTTTAGGTCAAGTAATGCTAAACCTGACAACTGAAAGGAGGCTCACAGGGGTTGGGTAGTCTTCAACTGCTCCCATTGATATTCCCGACATTACTTCTATTCAGGAAAGAGTACCAGATATAGATGATGACATTGCTCGAGTCATATTATCCATGTTTGAAGACTCTACGTCAGATTTCGGTGAGACTATCGTAGTAGTAGCTCCATCGACTATGCCTCTATGGCTCTTTAAAAAGTGTACAAAGGAGAAGGCTCTGAAAATAGTCTGACCATCTTGACACATTTCTTCTGTCCACTTGACAGTGGATGATGTGATTTCTTTCAAGTTCTACTCCTCCGCGAGTGGACAAAAATGGGCGACTCTCAACATTGTCAAGTTCGTTCTCAACCGTCCAATCAATTTAGAGGAGTTTCAATAATATGGACCGAACACTTTATTATCAGAGAGACATTTACTGCAAGCCTCAGTGCTTCCATAACATTATAACTTAGATCTGGTAAAAGAGTTTTACTGCAATTTAATTAGTGATATTCTGAATGAGACTGCTTTGTTATAGATCAGTATATATACAAGGTTGGTTAGTTCGTTTTGATGTTTATTGTTTGAATTTGTTTATAGGATTTGATAATTTGATTAGTGATCAACTGATGATGATTGGAATGTGTCAAATTGTTGGAACCCCACCCTGGTGAGACACGTATCTGACATCCTACGTGACGTCTGGATGTGCAACCCATAAGGGAGGGATTCCTCACCACGAAAGAAAACTTGTTTCCGGAATTTAACTTGCAAAATCATGAACCTTGCGCTTATAACCTTGCAGGGTCATTAGCTATAACTCCACATTAGTGGTGAGCGCACACTAATTAACCACCAAAATTATAAGTTGACTTATTCATACAAATTGTAAATTTAAGTCTTGAGTTTTTTTTTTGAAGCAAGAATCACCTCAAACGGAGTTATACAACTCAAGATATGCTTAAAAAGCTTAGAAGAGCTCATACCCCAAACATGATCTCCTAACCGACCTCTCACTTACATTAATGGAAACTTCCTCAATTCAACTCTAAATGGTACCAATGTTTATGGAGAGAAAGATATACGTCTTATAAATCCATTGGTCCAAGAATCACTTCAATTGGAGGCCGGATGGGAGAGTTATTCCCAAAAGAGTAACCAATGTTTACACCCTAACTCAATTTGAACCTCTCTGGGCGCGATAGCAATAACGTTCACTCTAGAAATCTGTTTGAGTTACGTTTGAGATTCGACCTCTAAAAACATCAAAATTCATGATCTTTCCTATGGGTCCGTTAAATCGACATCCATGTTCATTTAACGGACATTATCTGGTGAAGGAGACCAAAATGATCTGAGAATGTCCGTTAAATGGACATGCATGTCCGTCTAATGGACATTGACTAGACAAGGGGTGTTTTGACACCTGAGAGTGTCTGTTAAACGGACACCCATGTTCGTTTAACAGAAATTGTGGCTCCCCAAAGCCTTCAATGCCTCTCCAAAGCCTCCAATCTTCAACCTACCATCATAAACACTTGCACACTTCTCAAATTCACTTGCTATGAAGCCTAAACACTTCATAATCAATCAAACACCAAGTTCATCTCACCAAATTCTCAAATTTTAACTTAATTGGTTCATCAAAACCACAAATTACAAACACGCATCAAAGCTTTCTAATGGTGTATTATGCGCCTTATTTGGAGTTAGGAGTAAAAACTTATGGGAGTTAGACCTAGTTCTGTTATTGTTTATATGGTTTGTGCTTGTGTTTGTGATAGCTTTGATGAATGTTTGAAATTTATGATTTTGATGAACCAATTAAGTTAAAATTTGAGAATTTGTTGAGATGAACTTGGTGTTTGATTGATTATGAAGTGTTTAGGCTTCATAGTAAGTGAATTTGAGAAGTGTGCAAGTGTTTATGATGCTAGGTTGAAGACTGGAGGCTTTGGAGAGGCATTGGAGGTTTTAGGGAGCCCCAATGTCTGTTAAACAGACATGGGTGTCCGTTTAACGGACACTCTCGGGTGTCAAAACACCCCTTATCTAGTCAATGTCCGTTAGACGGACATGCATGTCCGTTTAACAGACATTCTCGGATCATTTTGTCCTCCTTCACCTGATACTTTCTGTTAAATGGACATGGATGTCCGTTTAACGAACAACGACGGGAAAGATGATGAATTTTGATGTTTTTAGAGGCTGAATATCATTTTGTGGTCTTTATGATAGTTTTATATATAAATGTATTCTTTCTAATGGTCCAAAAACGAACTCAATCAGATTTCTAGAGTGAACGTTATGGCGATCGCGCCAAGAGAGGTTCAAATTGATTTAGGGTGTAAACATGGGTTACGCTTTTGGGCATAACTCTCCCATCCGGCCTCCAATTGAAGTGATTCTTAGACCAATTGATTTATAAGATGTATATCTTTCTCTCCATAAACATTGGTACCATTTGGAGTTAAATTGGGGAAGTTTGCATTAAAGTAAGTGAGAGGTCGGTTAGGAGATCAGGTTTGGAGTATGAGCTCTTCTAGGCTTTTTAAGCATATCTTGAGTTGCATAACTCCGTTTGAGGTGATTCTTGCTTCAAAAAAAATTGAGACTTAAAGTTACAATTTGTATGAATAAGTCAACTTATGATTTTGATGGTTAATTAGTGTGCGCTCACCACGAATGTAGAGTTACAGCTAATGACCCTGCAAGGTTATAAGCGCAAGGTTCATGATTTTGCAAGTTAAATTCTGGAAACAAGTTTTCTTTCGTGGTAAGAAATCCCTCCCTCATGGGTTGCGCATCCAGACGTCACGTAGGATGTCGAAAACGTGTCTCACCAGGGTGGGGTTCCAACACTTATGGTATTAGAGCATTTCGGTTTAGGTCCAGGTTTAGGTAGACGTTTAGGGTTTTTATGCCCCATCATGCATTCTTTTTAACTTGCATTATTTGCATTATTTACATTGTTTTGCATTGTTGTTTTGCAATTTTTTTAAAATTGTTTTACATGATGAAATGTTGATTTTGCAGGTTAAATTCTGGAAACAAGTGTTATTTCATGGTGAGGAATCCCTCCCTCGTGGGTTGCGCGTCCAGACGTCACGTAGGACGTTGGACACGTGTCTCACCAGGGTGGGGTTCCAACACTTAAAAATATCACCCACCATGTCAAACTTTTTACCCTTCTGAAACTCTTCCCGCAGCTTACCCAGTTCTGCATCCTGAACTTGCAACTCTCTCACTTTTTCTCTGAGGATCAGTCTCACTGTAAAAGTAGCAACCATGCAATCAGACTCCTCCTACTTTAAACTGATCCTAAGCTTAGCCATCTCTTCCAATAGCGGCAGATAGACTATCTGAACATATGCTATGGAAGACTTCCTGCTCAAGGCATCTGCTGCCACATTTGCCTTGCCTGGATGGTACTCAATCAGCAGATCATAGTCTTTAAGCAGCTCAATCCAACTCCTCTGTCTCAAATTCAGCTCCTTCTGACTCAATAAGTATTTGAGACTTTTGTGAACTGTGAAGATCCGAGTCTGGACCCCATATAAATAATGCCTCCAGATTTTCAAGGCAAAAAACACAGCTGCTAACTCTAGATCATGGGTTGGATAATTCACCTCATAAGGCTTTAGCTGCCTTGAGGCATATTCTATCACCTTATCTCCCTGCATCAGTACACAACCCAACCCTTTCCTAGAAGCATCACTATACATGGTATAACTTCCCTCTCCTGTGGGCAAAGCCAGAACTGGAGCACTAGTCAATCTGTGCTTGAGCTCCTCAAAGCTCTGCTGGCACTCATTACTCTAGACAAACTTTTGATTCTTTCTCAATAATTTGGTCAAAGGAGCGGCAATCATAGAGAATCCCTCCACAAATCTCCTATAACAGCCTGTTAAACCCAGAAAGCTCCTCACTTCTGTCACTGTCGTCAGAGCGAGCCAGTTCACTATAGCTTCAATCTTCCTCGGTCACATTATTTCTGAGAATGGGGCGCAACTGCATGATGGGGCATAAAAACCCTAAATGTATACCTAAACCGAAATGCTCTGATATCATAAGTGTTGGAACCCCACCCTGGTGAGACACGTGTCCGACGTCCTACGTGACGTCTGGATGTGCAACCCACAAGGGAGGGATTCCTCACCACGAAATAACACTTACGGTATCAGAGCATTTTGATTTAGGTCCGGATTTAGGTAGACATTTAGGGTTTTTATACCCCATCATGCATTCTTTTAAACTTGCATTATTTGCATTATTTACGTTGTTTTGCATTGTTATTTTGCAATTGTTTTTAAATTGTTTTACATGACGAAATGTTGATTTTGCAGGTTAAATTTTGGAAACAAGTGTTATTTCGTGGTGAGGAATCCATCCCTCGTGGGTTGCACGTCCAGACGTCACGTAGGACGTCGGACACGTGTCTCACCAGGGTGGGGTTCCAACACAAATTATTTAATTACTACGGTATTGACTGGTAGAAAATTGACTGCATGGCCATCTAGCTCTGTGCTTCATTCTTCAATGTTTGCCTAAAAGTATTTCGTGCTCTTTAAGTTAGTAGAGACCAATTGGATGTCAAGCACACACATTTTCTTTGTCTACTTAGCTAGGCTAAATTAATTTATGCGATTGGTACTAAGGTGCGATTCAATCTTAGACATCTCATTATTGAAGCTATGTTAGCCATTGAGAGTAAGCTGCATTCTTTACTCTACTTTTCATGTTTAATCTCGCAATTTTTATATACAAATGAAGTTCCCATGATGGAGTCAAGTATACTTGAGTTGGTGTCCTTGATGAACATCTCCCCAAGGATTTTAAGGCAACCACGGGTAGTGGATTTGCCGTACACCACATCTAGCCCCTTAGATTGTAACATCCTGTTTTCCTTTGCTAAAGGTTAGAACCGTAGAAAAACTGTACATGAGAGATATCAATGATAAAATTAAGAAATACACTTCATGCTCATACATAATATAGCATACATGCAAGTGAATTTGATTATTGCACACATTACAATGATTTGTTCATGCACTCATTTGACATTTTTTGGGTATAAATTATTTTTTAATATGATTATGATTTGGATAGTGAATATTTTGCCTTAGAAATTGATCAGGTGAATTAACTTATTGCTTTAAAATTTTTGGTGAAATCTGAGATTTTCTGAAATTATAGTATTTTTGGACTAAAAAAATGCCAAGTGGTAGAACAATTGATAAATGGTAGTAGAAATAAGTGTCAAATGGCAGTAGAAATTAGTGATAAGTGACATTAAGATTTAATGACAAGTGTCATGAAAATTTGACCTAACCCTTCTACCTTGAATGATGATGATGATTGTGTCAGCCATGGAAAAGCTAAGGTCTCATGGTGATTAAAGAACCTTAGATTTCAATCAAGTAAGCTAAACTTTGTTCTTGATGGGTTGTCTAAATGAAGCATATTTGTTAATAGTTTAAGAGTAGGGATGATCATGGGAAAGATGATGAAATTATATGCGTAACGTGAGTGAACAATGAACATATACATGTCTTGCTTTTGTGCTTTGATGGGTAATAGATTACAGAATGATATAATGTTGGATTAATAGAGTAAATGATATTTTATATATGTGGGAACGTGGGTAAGGAAATGAACACATTGATGTCTTATTTTTGTGTTTATGATGATCAGTATTTCATAAGTTGTTGTAGAGATGAGTTTGAAATAGAACGATCATGAAAAATCGTGTAGGAAAAAGTGCAAAATATTTTGATAGATAATGGGTTTTATGTTATGTTTTCTTAGTATATTAATGTGGATCTCTTTGGGTGTTTTGGAGATGAACTAAAATGAGTCTAGAGCTAAAGAAAGGCAGTAATGTAGTGTCTTGAAATGGGAAGAATTAAGGTGATAGTTAGAAGTGAAATGAAAGTGGAAATGAAGTTAAGCATATGCAAAAAGTTGAAGATGAATGTATATATGTATATGTTCTGTTTTTAGTGTTCATGATCAATCATGGACTATAATTTATTTATGGATGATATTGATCTGAAATGGAGTTAAGAATGATGGGGAAATAACGAGTAATTAAACTAGAAATGATAGACCAAGCATAAGGTGTTGAATGTAGTAAGTAAAGAGTTAGAAATATGAAAATATGGATGCGATTGGATAGATTTTAGAAAAAAAAGCATAACTTTTTCCTTGGATGTCAGATTAAGGTCATTTAAGTATTCTTTCGAAGAGAACTTTGAGTTCTACAACTTCTATGTAGACCCTAAAGAGAGATTTTTCTGTATAAAGGGTTAAAATTTTCACATTTCTATAAATGACCCGTCAATGTCCACCCAACGGACATGATATCCCTTCAAACAGATATGTGCGGAGCTAGAAACCTGGAAAACTAGAGAAGGTCCACCCAGCAGACCTGAAATCCTCCCAACAGACATTCACTGGCCTTTAGGACATAATTTAGGCTTAAATAGAGCTTGAAATGAACCTAGAATGATGCTTGGATTAAGTGACTAATTGTGTGATATGTATGAAGTGATAATGAAGGTTATAACTTAATGAATGAATTGCTGATATCAAAGTACCAAAGGCATGAGTATAATGGGAATGGAGATATTCACACGATTGTAGTTATGATTCAAAGGAGTTGAGTAATATGTATTAAGTAAATGTGAATGAAAATTGGGTATTATGAGAAAATATAATGTTAGAAAAGAAATGAAGAGAAATTGATTTATGATATTAGAATAACCAAGTGTTCTTAAGGTTCAAGCCTAAGAATAAACTAGACACATACAAAGGATAAGGATTGAATGGTGAACTTAGAATTATCATGTACAAATCAAGTGTAAACCTAAGTTCAATTAGACGTATATGATTTATGAACTAAGAATGAATATAAGATGTGAATTTGGGCATTATATCTGGGATTTTCATTAAGTATACATTATACACAACACATATACATATGTATGTGATTGAGTATTCATAAGATTGTGCAATTAATAATGTGTGTGCAATATGTATATTGCATGATGCTAATATATAGGATAGAACATTCATATCTAGACATTTCTAGATTATGGAAGCTAATGCTAATCTAAAGCGTACTGTGAGTCAACCTAGATGGTCTCATTTTCTTTTTTTATTCTGTTTTAAATTTCTATATTGAATTACTACTAAATGTGAATGTGATTGAGACAATTCTGGACATTAATAGTCCAAGGAGTTCGACAAATGTGAGAACATAGGAAGTGCTCCTTGTATGTGAATCTGACATAAATATGTGTATTCAATATAACTATTGAACGCTGGACTTAAGTCTGATGACATGTGAAAGTAAATGCGTAGAGTGAAATAAAGTGACTGATTAATCTTATATGATTGATGCATTTTATTACATGAATGCATGACAACATAAAGGATGTTGTGATCGGAGTAGCCACTGAAAAAGAGCTTAAAGCTTAGGAAGTGAAAAAGATCTTAAAGCTCCGATGTGATTAAGAGCCAAAGACTCACTATATATAATGAGCTCGATATCCCTAACGGATACAAGACAGTTATCAATAAGCCAAGTATCCATAATGGATACAGGACAGTTATAAGCTCTCGATCACAATAATAACAATTGAAAGTGAGTCTCATGGGCATTGCATATAAAATTGATATATATGTTTTAAATGATTAAAATGAACTATTTGATTACTATGAATGTGAAAAGTGAAATAAGTGATCAAAGTGATATGTGATGCTAAATGATTACTGGAGGATTGATGTGAATTACATGATTACATGAACTGGATGTGTTATGTAATATGAGGGAGCCATCGAGGATGGTTAACTCACTGAGTTTGCCAAACTCACCAAAATTGCAACATTATTTTTCAGGCCAGAGGAGTTACCTATTAGGAAAATGGGAGTCTAGCCATTGCATTAGAGTAATAGATAGAGGTTGGGATTAGTTCACGCCTGCATGTGTATTTTGTTGTTTTGTATCAAAATGTATATTCACAAGTATTGTATAATGTGTGTGTGAATGATTTTGTAATGAAATGACATTATGACTAAAATATTTTGTATTTGTAATGGGCCCAAGTGACTACTAAAATTTTGATGATATGTATAATGATTGTAACACTAATGATTGAAAAATGTTTTTGAATAAAATGGATCAAAATTGATTATTGATTTTTCGCATATGCATGTAATGATTGAAAAATTTGTAATGAGTATGATTGTTTGACTATTCTAGCATGCCACCCTCATAGAGTATATTCTCGAATATCGTCAGTATGTTTGGGGATATGCACTAAAAGAGTGGGGTGCTACATGGATGGCTCAAGGACAACTTTTATCAATCCTCATGCAGCTCTCTTTATTGAAATTGAGAGGATTGAAGGTATTATTCAAGTGGCAAGTGACATTCTTCGTCACTTAAAGCAGCGAGTTCTACTATTTCTCGAAGCTCCTTTAGTTCTTCTTTTTAGCATATATTATCCCAAAGGGGGAGAAGATAAGACTTGGACCTTACTTTGTTATGTTGAAATAATTATGAACTTTAGTTGTTATTGTCTATTGGATCTTGGATTGAAGGGGAGCATTATGAATTCGATATTCATATGTCCAATTATGTCATTTAGGGGGAGCTTAATAGTTGTGACAAAAATGCCAAAATTGGGGAGATTGTTAAGATATATAGTATATATCTTTTTATTTAGTTTTGCCATTTTATTTATTATCTAGACATATAATATATTAATTAGACTTGGATTCAAAAAGATATAGTTATTACATTCTTAATTGTGAAAGAATCTTACACTAAATTGAAGTCTATCATTTGAGAAATAGTGGCATATTACGTTTCTAATTGTCAAGGGTACTACTGGATTTTACGTAGAGTTAAAAATTATGAGTGGAATTTGGATCGTCATCATGTGTATGTCAATTGACAATGATTGTTGGGCACTTTGATGTGTACATTAATTATGTTTTTCTATAGAAATAGTTGAAGTGATCTTGTGGTTTTCTAGTTTTTGGTAAGACACGACTGAGTCTTTGAGTGAGCATTGTGAATGGCTTGTGTAGTGTACGGATTGATGGTTTATTACTGAAGGTGTGGATGAGCTATACGTTGGTGTTAACTTCTGGATGTGGGCTGTTTTGTTATGTGTAACATCCCGTTACTGTTAGCATGGGTATTTTGGTAAATTGGGACGGACTGATAGGTTTCATTGCATTCACTGACTGAGCATGTTACTGGCCTCTAATTATAGAGGGACAGGTTTATTGCATATGCATGTATTCATAGGTACATGCGTTCATGGTTTTCCGGTATATAATTGTGAGTATGAACTGACTGAATTGACTGAATCGTGATTAATTGAGAAATTAGAGTAATTGGGCTCAAATGACTGATTTAGAATGGTTTTAGAGTGATTGGAAATTAATAGAGGCTTATAGGAAATTTTCGGAAAATTCGGGAGAAAATGCCCGGACCGGAAATTTTGGAGTGACAGACCGATTAACTGTATAGTACTAAAAGAATGGTCCAATGGCAATGGAAAAAAATTAGAATTTATACTGATAGGAAATAAATATGTTGAGCCATTGAAATTTAGAGACTAAAATTTGAACTGATTTGGAGACTTAGGTCTATAAATAATTAGATTTTGAAAATTGGGGCTTATTTTCCTAAGGCATTTTCGAGTTTCTTCTTCTCCTCCTACGGTGACCTTCGATTCCTCCCATCGGTGAGGATTCTTCGATTTTCCTTGTGGTTTTCTCCTCATTATGCAATACTAACTTGTTTATTATGGTTGATGAAGGATTGAGAAGCCTTAGAGTGGATTATCGTGGATTTTGAAGGATTTTTAGGGTTACGGTGATTTTTGAGGGATTTGTGGATTTGAGCTTGATTGGTAAGTTTTTATGGTATTAATGTTGTTATTGATGGTTTTATTGTATTTATGGCATTTATTATGGTTGATTTGGGTAGTTGAGAGAGTTAATGGGAGTGTCTAGAGAGAGAAATGGACGAAAACGATCGGAGAAGACAAAGTGGATCGTCGCACGCCACGACGAATTTTTATTCATTCGCCGCGGCGAGGGAGAAGAGGACGTCGTGGCGAGCGTCAATTAGTTGACACCGCGACGAGCCTGCTCCGCCTCGCGGCGCGCCCAGGGTAGGTTGTTCGCCGCGACGTGAAGACCATTTCACGCCGCGGCGAGAGCCTCTTGGCCGCGGCGAAAGGGGGCATTTTTAATGAAGTATATTTCAATTTATTAGGCATAATTTATGGTGTAGACCTCCGATTGAGATAATTCCATATTTGTTACGAACTAGGGAAAGAGGTCTACAATTGAGGATAATTATGGGAATTAGAATTGATTTAAATGGTATTGATTTATAGAGA
>JANZLD010000069.1:72081-82840 GCA_026413575.1 Erythroxylum carthagenense | reverse complement strand
TTGTATCAGATTATTATTTTGGATTTTAATTTACTGATTTCGGATATATTGTGGTTTAATTTATTGCGATGCCATGGAGATTATTTAGCGAAATTTTCTGGTAGTGCACCTTTATTGCGGGATACGTGTCGGAGCAACCTTTGGGAGTCTCGATATGTACCCTACGGTGAGGGAGCGCTACATTATGTGTTCATTGGCAGTGTCCTTCTTGCGTCATTGGTGAAAATTAAAGGGTGCAACATGTGTTTTTAGAGTGGGAGATTCAATGCTTTATTTTGATAGTGTGGGAATTGCTAATGCTGGACTATTATCCTTGTATAGTGGCTCATGGTTGGACTGACTTTATGTGAACAACTTTTAGATCTCTTATTGAGGAGCAAAACCTATATGAAAGTTACTCTATTTCAATCTTAAGTGTGTTCAAATTTTTCTATAAAATTTTCAATTAATTAAGTCTTTTATTTATTGTCTTTCAATTAATAGATTGTTGAGATAAATCCTTTGTTGAGGTTAACAGGTGTCGGTTGTCATATTGGGTGTGAAAATCTTTGACGAGAAGTAAGGCTGAGAGATAGTTTCAAGGATTGAGTGAGTCGGCTTTCAAAGCCCTTGTGTAAATCTATTGAACTTTCATGAAAGTGATTAAGCTGGGCAAGGGCCCCGTAGATGTAGGCAATGTGTGCCGAACTACATTAACAAATCTCGATTTCATTTGTCTTTGGCGCTTTTAATTTTTCTAATTTTTGTTTTTGCCATAAATGAACTGAAAATTTTGCGAAACAATCACCCTTTTTTCAATATCATTGGTTGAAACATCTGATGTAGCATAGGATATTCTTTAGAAATCTTACAAAGGAAATGAATCAGTTAGACAAGTTCTCTTGCAATAAATTCGTGGAGATTTCAAAAATCTAATAATGAATGAGTCAGAATCTATTGCTACCTATTGTGATCGAGTTCAATTCATTGTTAGCTAAATGAGTGCTAATGGTGAAGTTATGAACGATCAACTAGTTGTGGAGAAATGCCTACTATTAAAGAAGGGCCTAATTTTTTGACAAAGACAATTGAAAGGTTATTGGCTTCACTATCTTCATACAAGCAATAAATGGACCACCAAAATAAAAATTCAAATACTGAACATGCTTTGCAAAGCAACATAAATATATCCAACTGTGGTGGAGATAAAGGTGGTTATGGTCACAGAGGAGGATATAATTTTGTCTCAAATAGGGACAAGACTAGAGAAAACATTTCTTTAGTAAGGAGATCAAATTATGTACTAATAAATCCAAAATTCAATGTCACAGCTGCCAACATTTCAGGCATTACGTATCAAAATGTCAGAAAAAATTACAAGGTGGAGAGCAAGCCAATGTAGCAGAAGTAGAGGAGAATCTGGTCCTTGCTTGCAAACAAGGTCCAGAGGTAGGAGAAATAATATTTGGTATCTTGACACAGGGTGTAGCAATCACATGATGGGAAAGAAGGAGTTGATTTCATTTCTAGAAGAGACAGTGAAAGGAGAGGTGAACTTCGGTAATAGACCCAAAATCTCTGTGATAGGTAAAGGTGACATTAGTATACAATCAAAAGATAACACTAATATTACTTTTGCTTACATGTTCTATATACCTGGGTTATATTGGAATTTGTTAAGCTTGGGTCAGCTTTTAGAAAAAGGTCACCAGATTCATACCGTAGATGGCATTTTTGAAGTAAAAGACAAATATGACAAAACTATTGCATGAAAATGACGAAGAATCATATGTTTCCTTTGTCTCTCTAGATGAGACATTTGATGAATTGGCAAGCAATGGTGAAAGATAGCAACTGGCTTTGGCATATTCAATTTGGTCATCTAAATTTCATAGGTTTGAAGTTGTTAGCACAAAAACACATGGTAACTAGTCTTCCTCTAATTGATGTCACCAACAACCCATGTAAAGGTTGTATGCTTGGAAAGCATCACTGAGACTCATTTCCATTCGGAAGGTCAAGACAAGTAAAGCAGTTGTTGGAACTAGTTCATACTAATGTATGTGGACTAGTGGAGGTAGAATCTGTTAGTAATAAAAGGTATTTTTTTACTGTTCATGGATTATTTTACCAAAAAATTATAGGTTTATTTTTTCAATGAAAAATCTATGGCTTTCAACAAGTTCAAAGAATTTAAGGCACTTCTTGAGAGGCAAAGTTGATTTCATTTGAAGACTTTAAGATTAAATAGAGGATGAGAGTTTTACATTAAATGACTTCAATGACTATTATAAGAAAGAAGGAATTCGACATGAGTTGGCTACAAGTTATGCTCCACAACAGAATGGTATAGATGAACGAAAGAATAGAACAATATTTGAGATGGATAGAAGTTGTTTCTTATGTTGTTTACCTGTTAAATAGGTGTCCTATAGAGAGTGTTCATCGAAGGACATCATAAGAAGCAAGGAGTGGGAATAAGCAAGATGTTCAAACTTGTGAGTATTTTGGTGTATTGCATTTGCCCATATACTTAATGAAAAAGGAAGAAATTTGATGAAAAATTCAGAAATGCATCTTCATTAGCTATAGTGATGTGACAAAGGATTATAAACTGTATAATCTAGACACTGAGGAGGTTATCATAAGCAGAGATGTCTAATTTTCTAAAGACGAAGAGTGGAAGTGGAGTCAAAACAATGATAAGACTATTAGTGTTATCGTTAGTGAAGCATCAACAAATGGGGCATCTTCAAATCATGTTTCCACGACATCACCATTGCCAGTCAATTCCCCTTCTGAAATGGCATATGTAAGACCATCAAGTCGTCCTCAAAGGACTCGTGTAATACCAACATGATTTCAAGATTAGTTGTTAGGCAGAGATGATGATAATGATGATGTGTTGAATGATGATACCTTGTTAAGTTTTTGTTTACCTACAGAATGTGATCTAGTTTCTTTTGGCAATGCAGTAGCAGATGAGAAATGGATCCAAGCCATAAAGGAGGAGATCCGATCTATCAAGAAGAATAATACTTAGGAGCTGACTTCTCCGCTAGGTGAAAAGAAGCTAATATGTAACAGTTCTAATACTAAGGGTTAGAACCCTAAAATTCGGTACATGTAAACCCAAAGAGAGATTAAGAAAATGCATTTCATGCTCATGCATAATGTAATCATATACGAACATGAATTTGAATTTTTGCTCACATCAAAATAACTGTACATGCATTTATTAATAATTGCCAGGTATAATTGATCTATAGATGTGATTTTATTGAGAATTGTGGTTAGATTGTATTGAAAACTAGTTTGGAGAGTATATTTACTGATTTAGAATTTTTGGAATTTTTGGAAAAATTTCTGGAAATTTTTTGATATTTTTGAACTAAAAAGAATGCCAAGTGGTAGAAAAATGGATGAATAGTGGTAGAAATAAATGTCAAATGGAAATGGAAATTTTTATTAATGACTTTAGGAATTATTGACAAGTTTCATTAGAAATTAGGAGAAAATTGGTTTGAAATTTGGAGACAAATGGACTAGCTTTTTAAAAAAACCAATTAGAGACCACAAAAATGTGACAAGTGGCATCCACTCATGAATTTGACCTATTTAAAGATCATTTCATGGTCTTTCATTTGCCCATTCATGATACATGCTTCTCTTCTTCTTCTTTGTGGGTTCTCTTCTTCTTTATGTCATTTTGTTTCCAATCTCCACCAACACTAAACCTAGCTCTCTCATCTCTTACTTGCTTCTCTTTCACCTTGCTCTCTCTTTCATTCTCACTATAAACCTATCCCTACCACCTTTGGAAAATGATGATCGTGGGTTGTATGGGAAGCTAGGGATTTTTGGTATTCTTGAATATTTTGGAGATTTAGGGGCTAAATCAAGTAAGTAGGGCTTTATTCATTATGTGCAATGTTAAATGAAGCATTTATAATGAGAAGTTGATGTAATTTTCTTGCTTTTATACATGCTCTATTTTTCTTTTCACCGTGTATATATGTATACATTCGTGAGTATCTTTGGTGGTTGGATACATGAATCGAAAACGAGCATAGGGTTAAGATGAAAGGTGAATTAGTGATATATAAATTAGTTAAGATGAAATGGAAGAGTTGATGGAACTGAATGAGTGTAGTAGAAAATGTGAAATGCAGAACATAAAGAACATGTATGACTGATATTTGGTTTTTGATGATTTTGAGGATTTTGAGTAAACTTGTATATTTAGTTATATTGTGAATGTGTTGTGAATGAGTTGAATGGAAATGAAGTAGAAAGAGTAAAAATGAATTTGAAGTGTTGGATTTAAAAGAAAGAAAAGAGAAAAAGGGGTAAAAATGTTGTCTAAAACTTCCATGATTAAACTGTATTGATCTAAAAAAATTTAGAAAGAATTGTCTACTTGAAAGTTGTATATTTTTCTTTTAGGTTTTTAAAGATATAAGGTATCAAATTTTTAGATATTGGAGCTGAGAGATATGATCATTTTAAGTTAGTGATGTTGCATGGGATATACATATGGGACAGGTATATTACCTTAAAATTTTGATCATTTTTTAGGTAAAAACTTTATTCGGTCTTTGTAAAAGTTGTAGGTCCAGAAGTCTTCTTCGAAACAGTCCAAGAATTACCTCAATCAAACCTCTCTAGTGAAATTTATGCATAAATATGTATAGGGTCTGATAGCAAGAAACAAGGGTACGAGCGCGATAGAAGCTGTGGATTGAAGGAAAAATAACATTACACTGGTGTGATCGTGAGAGTGCCTAGTGTGATCATGCTCGGGAGTTTTAGCCATAACTTTGTCATCCAACCTCCAAATGACTTGATTCTTAAACCAATAGATTTCTAACACATGCCTCTATCTCTCCATAAAAATTTGTGGCCTTTAGTGTTGAATTAAAAAAGATTGATGGAAACAAAGTGAGGTAATAGATTAGAAGGGCTATATTTTGATATTATCTTATCCTATAGTTATTTAAACGGGATTATTCTTGATTTAGAGTAAACTAGAGACATAAGGATATAGATTGTCTAAAGAAATAGAATTTTAATTCAGTATCTAAAACTTAAAATTTTTTGATGGAAGTTGAGTATAATGTACTATTTTAGATTAATGAACAGTCCAAAATATTTGGAGTATAACTTTCGGATTTCTATACCAAATAGAATGATCTTGGTGTCATTAGAAACTTAATAGATAAGAGAACAACTTTCAAGGCGAAAGTATTGTCAAATTACTTCATTTTCATGGTCAGATTAATCATGCACTGTAGGCTTGAACATGAGTTTCAGGAAAAACCTAAATTTGACCAATTGAGTCATGAAATTAGATTTTAATGGTTTTATTGAGGTATAAATCATAAGTATAAATTGTAACGTTGGACTTTCTGAGCCCTTTGGTGATTGTTATGTATTTGGAGATACTACTGTATATTGACATATACATGGTTGTATGTGAGTTCAAAGATGAATTTGAACCCTTTTGGTACGTATGCCAATGATTTGTAATGTTATATGCCCTTACATGAACTCAGAGTTTAACGGTATGTGAAATCTTGGAGATTTCCGACAAATAAGCTTTTAAGTGTGAAAAATCGAGTCCATTGGATGAATATAACCTTGGTGGTTAATTAAACAGGGTTCTAATGCCTTAGAGGTGATTAGACAAGATTTATAGACTTATTGGATAGTTAGAAAGCTTAATCGGAAAAGTTGATGTACATAAGGGCTTAATTGCAAATTATTAAAAACCAAAGGACTTAAACATAATTTTTCAATTCTTGGAGGACCAATATGTTATTTTATGAAGTTAAGGGGCTTAGTTATTATTTCCAAAAGTCCAAGAACTAAAATAAAAATAAAATTTTTGGAGATTCCTAAACTTTGGGATTAATTGCAAATTTAGGAAAGTTTGGAGGGTAAAATGGTAATTTCACATAAGCTAAGGGCAAAATGGTAATTTTCCCCATTTGGTCAAAGAAGAGTCAATATTCTAGACCCTTCTTTCACTTATGGCCGTGTATCAAATTTCCAAGTACTTAAGACATCATCATCATCATCATCATCATCATCACACCCAGTCTAAAATCCTGCAGTGAAGCGGGGTCTGGGGAGGCTATTTCTGGTAGACCCACATGTAGATGTGATATGCAAAGTAATGATGCAGGACATGAAAAAGTAAATCGAAAAAGTTAAGTAAATAGAATTCCAATAAAAGACGAAGACATACTTAATGCATAACCCGATCTGGTAGTACCTTACACCTTGTAAAGACTGTCCTGTTGCGTCGCTAGTCGCACTGGGGTCGTTAATGAGCAACTCTAAGGATAAGGAAAATCCTACGTTTTAGGCTTCCATCGCGGGCATCCTTCCCTAATGATGGGTTGAACTTCTTATATGATATGTGAGTGATTTACCTTTATCCTATCATGCTAGACTTTTATACTTCTAGCAACTACCTCAGTGAGGGCTAACTTTGACATATCTTTCTTATAAGGCCTTCCCCTCCTCCTCTTATAGCCGCTCAGGTCTATTATCTCACCACGTCGTACCAGAGCATTAGAGGATATCCTGCGAGCATGTCCAAACCACCTAAGCCTTGTCTCTCTCAACTTGTCTGCAATACTTGCTACCTGTAATCTCTCTCTCACTACTCAATTTCGTACGATATCCCTTATTGTAATGCCACACATCCACCTAAGCATACACATTTCTGTGACTACCAACTGTCTCGTGTGTCTACGCTTAGTTGGCCAACATTCTGCCCCATGTAGCAAGGTGGGCCGAATCGCCATTTTATAGAACTTCCCTTTGAGTTTTACGGGGACCTTTTTATCACATAAAATGCCTGATGCACTCCTCCATTTACACCACCCCGATCTAACACGATGTAATATATCGCCATCAATATTTCCATCACTCTGAATGATGGATCCTAGGTATTTGAAATTCGATTTCTGTGGTATGACGTCAGTGTCAACCGCTACCTCTGCCTGTACCATCTGGCTACCTAAGAAATTGCATTCTAAATACTCCATCTTGGACATGCTCATTTTAAAGCCTTTTGACTCTAAGATTTCTCTCCAATGTTCTAACTTAGCATTGACCCCCTCCTTGGTCTCATCCACCAGGACAATATCATCAACAAATAGCATACACCAAGGTACCTCCCCTTGAATATGTTTGGTAATTATCTAACATTAAAGTGAACAAAAAAGGGCTTAGAGCCGAGCCCTGGTGTAGGCCAATACCAATAGAGAACGCTTCTGTGTCGCCTCCTACTGTCCTGATGCTAGCCAGTGCTCCATTATACATATCCCTAATCACCCTGATATACGTCGAAGGAATGCCCTTTGCCTCCAAACACCACCATATGAGTTCTCTAGGAACCCTATCATACGCCTTCTCTAGATCTACAAAAACTATATGCAAATCTCGTTGTCGTTCCCTATAGCAGTCTATTAGTTGCCAAAGCAGATGTATTGCTTTTGTTGTGGACCTATCAGGCGTAAACCCGAATTGGTTGACCGATATTGAAGCAATTCTCTAAATTCTCCTTTCAATTACGTTCTCATATAGCTTCATAGTATGGCTTAATAGTTTGATGCCTCGATAGTTTTGTCATTGTTGTATGTCTCCTTTGGCCTTGTACAAGGGGATTAACCAACTCAACCTCCATTCATCCGGCATCTTGGCAGACTCGAGGATCACATTAAAGATCTGAGCTAACCACTCAGTACCTACAACACCTAATTGCTTCTATACCTCTATAGGGATGTCATCCGGTCCTACTACCTCTCCACTCCCCATCCCCTTCAAAACTTTTGTAATTTCTCCCCTCGTGATCCTCCCCCAAGCGTGCCCGTTTAGACATAGTCCCAACCTGGGGGGTTCCCCTAACGCTATATTGACCAATATGTCTTCGTTATATAGACCATGAAAGCATCTCTTCCACCCCTGCTTGATGGCTTGGGCGTCTGTAAGTACTTGATCTTCTTCGTCAAGAATACAACAAACTTGATTGAAGTCTGCAGTCTTACGTGCCCTATCTCTTGCTATCCTGAAAATTTTTTGTGCTCCTTTGACTGTATCTAATCCCAGTACAACTTCTCATAAGCTACTCCTTTAGCCACTGCGATAGTCTTCTTTGCCTTCTGTTTCGCCAGTTTATACCTCACTCTATTAACAATCCGTTCCGTCTCTATTGCACTTGACAATAGATTTTTATAAGCTCCTTTTTTTGCCTTGATTGTTCTCTGGACCTCGTCTGACCACCACCATGATTCCATTCACCCCTTGCCATGTCCTTTAGATACCCCTAGTAGTCTATTGGCTATTTCTCTCACTATGGGGGCTACTCCCTGTCACATCCGATTTACATCCCCACTCACAGCCCATGTTGCCTTGTTCCTGATCTGAGACCTAAAAAGCTCCGCCATGTCCCCTTTGAGTCTTCCCCATCTGATTTTGTGACCTGGCTTAGTAAATTTCTATGCCCTCCATCCCTTGATTTCAAAATCCAAAACTAGTAATTTATGTTAGGTTAAAAGACATGCGGCAGGGAGTACTTTACAATCCTTACACCATAATCTGGCACTTGTCCTGACAAGGAGATAATCAATTTGTGCCTTGTTCACACTACTCTGAAACATCACCAAGTGCGCTTCACTTTTCTTAAAGAAGGAATTTACTATAACTAACTCATATGTTATGGCCATGTCTAATAAATCAACCCTACTATTATTTCTAGTGTCGTATCAGAAGCCCCCATAAGTTCCTGTATAACCATCTGAATCTGCTCCTATATTAAAGTCCCCCTAGAACGATCTACTCGGTATTAGTGATTTGCAAAAGCACGCCCTCCAGTGTCTCTCATAATGTACGTTTTTGTTGTTTGTCTGTGCTAGCTTGAGGTGCATAAGCACATACTACTTTGAGAACCACACTGCTTAAAACAATTTTTACCAACATTATCCTATCATTGACCCTTGTGATTCCCACGCCCACTAGTCTCTTGTCCCCTAAGATACCTATCCCATTCTGCTTCCACGTACTTCCCGAGTACCATAGTTTGAACCCCCTATCTCCTTTGCTTTAGCTCCTGCCCACTTAGTAACCTGGATGCATGCTATTTGTATCCAATACTTGTCTAAAATCGCAACCAATTCTAGGGACTTTCCCTTTAGGGTCCCCACGTTTCAAGAGCTTATCCTTATTAAGTCATCTCCATCTTTAATCCTATAAGGTGTGCGGACTAACACGCTTGCACTGGTACCACTCGCTCTTGTTGAAAGCATCTCTCCTCGCCCGTGCTTCCCACGTTTCTTGCAGTTATTATCCTATGAAAACCTTAAAAGCTAAAACTAAAGGACCCCACCACAAAGAGTAAGGAAAAAATTAATAATAAACCCAAAAAATACTAATCAATCTATGACAAATAAAATAAAAATAATTAAAAATACTAGGGACAAAAACCAAAACTAATAGGAAACTCCAATAAAAGGAAAATACTAGTAATAATAAAAATACAAATAATAGTAATAGTAAAACTAATAATAATACTAATAACCAAAAATAGTAATACAATAAAAACTAGATACTAGAAAATTCAATAAATACTTAGAGAGTATTAAAAGAAATAAAATATAATTAGGATAAAAAATAAATTAATAAATAAATAGCCAACCGACACTAAAAGGCTAGCCTGATACTAACACCAATACTAAGACTAATATTAACACTAAAAACTACTACCAATACAAATGCTGAGAGAAAATAAATAAAAAGAAAAATAAATTCCTATAATAAACACTAAGAAACTGTTGGATCCCGTTTCCGGAACCCAACTCTTACGAAAACCATCAAAATCAACTTTAGCGTGTACATCATCTTGAAGGGTTATTGCATTAAACCCCAATAGCCATCAATTTTTTCCTTTAGGGCCCATAATAGACGTTATCAATTCATCTTTATTTGAATAACATCCCAAAAATTTACTTACAACTTGTTCCATGGTGTGCCACACAAAATAGTCACTATGCTTGAACTCAATCTAACTGCTTGCGAACAGAAATTGGAAAACTTAAAATCAAAATTTCAAATTTAATTCTTCATATAAATCATAGCTCTATGTCTCTTGTTTATTTTGAAGTAAGAACTACCTCAATCGGAGTTCTACAACTCAAGATATCATCAAAATACCAGAATGTGTTCATACTTTAAACAAGCCCTCGTAACCAACCTCTCACTTGTTCTAATTCAAAAGCTCTAAAATCAACTCCAAATGATACAAATTTTTATTGAAGCATAGATACATATCTTAGGAATCCATTGCTTCAAGAATCATTTAAATTGGAGGTCGGATGAGGGAGTTCTGATCAAAAGAATTCAACATGTTCACATCCTAAATCAATTTGAACCTCTCTTGGCGCGATCAGCATAACTTTCAATATACAAGTTTGATTGAGTTCTTTCGTGGACCATTTGAAAGTAGACATCCAGACCTAAAATTTTATGCAGACCACAAAGTCTGATTCTGCCTCTAACAGTGCCAAAATTCACAATCTTTCTCGATGTCCGTTTAACGGACATGGGCAAAGCAAAGGGTCCTTTTTGACCCAAGAAGGTCTGTTAAATGGACTCCCATGTCCGTTTAACGGACATCGGGCCTCTAAAACCCCTCCAAACCTTCCAATATGCTTCCTACATCATACCTAACATCATAAACACTTATAATCCTCCCAAAATCACTTATTCTCAT
>JANZLD010000066.1:4758-21846 GCA_026413575.1 Erythroxylum carthagenense | reverse complement strand
CTTTATTTCAATCAACTCATCCACTTGAACTTTCATAAACTATACAAATCTCCACAATAATCAAAATTATCAAAACCTATAATTCTTTTTTCACGAATTTCCTCAAAGTATAAATACATCTATTTCACAATACATCTTTAAAACTGCTCATTTAATTTCACTTAATATTTCTAAATTTCACTCAAAAATCGGGGTCCAACAACTGATATCGAGACAGTCAGGGTTTAAATCGAGAGGCAGTTTTGTTCATACTGGTAGTGGTAGAGGTCAAGTATATAGAGGGCAATCACAACAAATGCTTCGTTGTGAGCATTGCAAAAAGAAACATGGTGGAGAGTGTTGGAAGATATCAGGAGCTTGTTTGCATTGTGGCTTTTTTTAGCATCATATTAAAGACTATCCCACAACTTTGGGAGCACAGTTTGGAGTGAGAGGAAGATTAGTGATTGAGACGATTGTCCAGCGAAGTAGAGCTAATAGAGCAGGACAGAGGCAGAGGTAGAGGTAGAACAAGTTCAACAAGTCTTAGTGTTAGGACTGAGGTGCGGAGTAACCAACTACAGTCCCAAGCGAGGATCTTTGGTATCACCAGACAGAAGGCACAAAATTCTCTAGATGTCATTGTAGGTGTGTTGCATGTCTTTCAATTTGAGGCATTTACATTATTAGATCCAGAGTCTACAAATTCTTTCATTACTCCACATCTGACATCTAAACTGCATTGTGAGAGAGAGATGTTTAAATTTGGCTTAAAAGTGAGTACTCTAGTAGGTAATACTATAGTGATTAGAGAAGTATGTAAAGGGTGCATTATTCGAGTTGATTGGATAGAGTTGAAGCCAATTTGATAGTATTACAGCTAAAGAAGATAGATCTTATTTTGGTTATGGACTGGCTTATTACACATAAGGCTCTGATGAGCTGCTACACTAAAGAAGTAATCCTTGAATCTCTTAATCAACCAGGGGTCATATTTCGAGATGTTAGTCAAGCAGTATCAGCTAGGTTGATTTCATCAATGAGTGCTCTTAGATTGATTCGAAGTGGATGTGATGCTTACTTAGCCTATGTGACAAATACCTGAGTTGAGTAGACAATTCATGATATTCTTATTGTTAGGGGTTTTTTGGACGTGTTTCCTACTAAATTACCTGGATTACCCCCAGATAGCGAGATAGAATTCACAATTGACCTTATTCCAAGTACTGCTCCTATATCTATTCCTCTGTATAGGTATCTTAAAACTCAGTTTGTAAGATACCACTCTTATAGAGCATGTACCCAACATACCAGAGTATATTCGAGCACATACCTTATAGGAATGACATGTTAGAACAAGCACATTATCTTATTTATGGCATCACACATATCATGATATCTTTAAAAGATAAAGCATTCTCATTTCATTTACAGACATAACATTAATTGTGTCATTACAATTCATAACTCATGTATAAACATTACATATTATACGAGAGTTTATAACTCCATACAAAATGTTCAACATGAAATGGGACACTAGAACAAAATACTCTAACTAGGCTCTTCAAAATTAGCTGACCAGACCTTTGAGCCATTTTGTCCCCAAAATGCACCTACTATACTTTTACTAGATTGTCTTAGAAGCTAGCTCTCCCTTGTACCTGAAAATCAACGTTGCAATTTTGATGAGTTTGCAAACTTAGTGAGTGAACCATCAACGATGTGCTCACTCAAGTCAGAACACAAACACCACAAGTTTATAACCAAATTCAACAAATATATCACATTATTCCATAATTGTACACCACATCACTTTTCATCTTTCAACAAATACATCTTGTACACAAACATTGCAGATCACTATATTTAAACAATTCAATAATTCATTGCAATCATTCATGCTATCTAATCCCAACAAGTATAGCTTGTATACAACCATGGTATAACATTATTTCCAAGCAATTTAATAATTCATCTCAGTCATCTATATGATACATATCAAGTTGCATATGCAAATGCGCATGTGACTCCATTCATTTTTACTTTGTTGTGATCAAGTGCCTATTTCTTGTCCCCTACCCTTTATGGATATTAGGCTCATTTCATTTACTGTCCCATAACCATTGTAGATTCCGGGCTCATTAATAACTAGGATAATGGCTCTTTGTGCACATTCCTGAGCTTTAAGCTCTATCTCATGTTAATCACTCTGATCATAACTCCTTTATTTGATCATGTATTTCAATATGATGAAATGCATCAATTCACATATTATGCTATCAATGCATTTCATTCAAAGTGCTTGGTCATTTATCACATTCTTCAGATCTAAGTCTGACATTCAACATTCAGTTGAGTACAAATTTTTCATATTCACATACAAATAGAAAGCACTTCCAATACAATCCCGAATATCAAACTCCTCGAACCAACAATATTCAAAATCATGACAATCGTATATATAACAATTTAATAATTGAAAGTCAATCTAAACAATTTAATCTTAGTGAGAAAACATCTAGGTTAACTTACAATATGCTCCAATTAAGCTATTGCCTTAATGACCCGGCAATGTCTAGATGCTGATGATCAATTTGTGCTTCTTTAATCATACAATACACACATAATTCATATATTACTAAGTTGATCAATCACATAATTATTCAACCATCCACATATATATGTGTCATGTTTAATGCATGCTTAGTTGACTTTTCCCGAGTATATATAGTTAATTACAAGTCTTAATCATTCCTAGACTTATGAAACCCTTACCCAATTAATCTTACATCAAACTAGGTTCATTTCAAGCTCCAATTAAGTCCAAATGCACTAAAGTAAAGTGACTTATCCTTAGTTGGTTTAACAATCACACAAAACATAAATTTTCCATTTCAAATCATTGCCCACGATCATGGGATACCTTCCCACAATCGTGGGATGAGTGACCTGAAAGTTTTCTATCCATTTTCCTTCAATTCTTTTCAAATTTTCACATCTTTATACCAAATTCAAAGTACCTTCATCATAGTCCATTAATTATACCTCAATTGTACCTTAATTATACTTCAATTCCTTATTAATTTCATCCCTAATTCAACTCAAAATTATCCAATTGGCAACTCATAAATTATCTATCTTTCCCGTATCAAAAACTAAAATGGATGTTATCATTCACTATCATACATGTAGTCCCAGGTTTTTTTTCCAAATTTAAGAACACTTCACTAGCACCTTTCTTTCGCATAAATTCACCTTCATTAAAATTCAAATCTCAATCTAAATCATCCATATAACAACCTTTAACCTACTGCTCTCATTCATCAAAAACAAAACGAAAAAGTAACTAATTCATCCATTAATTTCTAGCACAACCTCATCATCAATACCTCATGTAATTCATCCTAATTCATTCATTGTAAGATTTCTATCACATATGCCACAAAGATTAGAATTTTCACTTACTTGTTTAGCTTTAACTCCACCTCAATCAACAAGCTATCCTAGCCCTCCAAGCTTGTAAGCAAAGTTCCAGGAACAAGGTGCGAATAGAAATGGGTTTCTGCAATAAGATGAAGATAACATAATATTATAGTGGAAATGTGCAAAATTTTAGGCAAAACTCAAAGTTGTGAGGGTTGAGTGTGTATGTTGACAATGAGGAAGGAAGAAGATGATAATATGTAACAAAAACAAAAGAAAAGATGGTCATTCGTATGTGTGTGTCATGGATGTAGGTGTTTGGCAAGGGTTGAGACACTTGGCAAGACACTTGTCATCCAAAGGAATCAATTACATGTCCTCTTTTATAAGCTACCAATTGTCACTCCATAACTATCCCATTTGTAAAAGATGCTACTTCTCCATGTTTCTTTTCCCAATATATTGAAGCTTCAAAAAAAAAGAAAAAAAATCATATCATCTGTTTATAGATTTTTTATTTGTATCTATGTAGTTTACCATACATGTGGAGATTTTGAGGTATCATTGTTTGCGTGTTAAAAACAAAGCTCTTATTGTTGGATGTCAGCTTCCTAAG
The DNA here is from genome assembly GCA_026413575.1 of Erythroxylum carthagenense. NCBI lineage: Eukaryota > Viridiplantae > Streptophyta > Magnoliopsida > Malpighiales > Erythroxylaceae > Erythroxylum > Erythroxylum carthagenense. The sequence continues at coordinate 17,825 of JANZLD010000066.1, read as the reverse complement.
TACATTATTATGTTTCTAGATTAAAAGAAGTTATATTTTCACTAAAGTATGTTTGCTGGTGCTGATATTGAGGACTTCAGTTGAACTAAATTTACTTTCTATTTCTTTGCATTGCATGAATCATACATTAGTTTGTGTTCATTTCGAAGTTTGTGAATTGCATGTTCATCATTTGTTTATGCTTTTGCAATCAGTATCAGAAACTTCTCCTTCCTTGAACTAATTGAATGACCATTTGAAATTGATCTCTTAGTTTTTTTATTTAATTTCAATAGTTGTATTGTACTTCTCATTCGATTATACATCAATTTTTTTATTTTATTTCAGCAGTTGGTCCCCTTCAATTACACTTCTCCTTGATAAGCATTTCTTTTTTAAAAATAGAAGAATATGTATAAAATAAAAGAATACGCAACACTGAAGTTATTTTATTATATGTATTGAATAGTGAACTTGGTTGCCTTATATAGGTAAAATATAGAAAACTCAACAACTGTTAAATAAAGATTTCAGCCAATATATTTGACTTATAATATGTATAATTTAAAAAATAAAGACCTATTCAAAAGGAATTTTGACAGTTCTACAATTTTGAATTAATTCCCAACATTCCCCTTTAATTCAAAATTTAAAAAAACTTTACCGACAAGAAGCACATCTCTCACAATTCTTTTCTTCAGAGCACTTCTCTCTAATCTTCTCAATAGAGCACTTCTCTCTAATCTTCTTAATATAGCACTTCTCTCTATTCTTCAACATAAGCACTTACCTCATCACTTACCTCCATAGAGCATTTCTCTCTATCATGCTTCTTGGTGCACTTCTCACTAACTAGAAGAGATTGTCTTCTTCAATCATTTGCACTATATTTGCTTATTCTTCATTATTAAACCTGCAATCTTTTTTCAAATGTCCAAATCGATTACACCTAAAGCAACGAGACTTCCCTTTATTCCAACAATCTTTCTCTTCATGACCAAACTTTGTACAATGTCCACATTAGGGAATGTTTCCTTGCTTCTTTGATTATGGAACCTTTGCTAGATAGGCTCCCTATCTCTCATTTCCCTTCTTTGCTCTCGGGCTTGTAAAGCTTTAATTGATTTTGGCAATGTCATTTAGTTGATGTCCTTTGAGTCTTCAAGAGATGAAAATTTTGCCTTAAATCTTTCAGGTAAACTTATCAAAACTTTCTCTACAATCCTACTATCAAGTAGTTCTTCTCCTATAATTCTTATTTTATTTTACCACCACCATGAACTTATTTGAGAACTCTTGAATTGTCTCCTTTTCATTCATTCTAATAATTTCAAAATCTCTTTTGATGTTTAAGACATATATTCTCCTTGTCATAACATTCCCTTAATATAACTCCTTCAATATGTTCCATGCTTCCTTAGCTGTTTCACAAGCCATAATTCTTGTGAAAATCAACTCACATACAGCAGTATGTATTTGAGATAAAGCTCTTGGGCCTTTAACTTTTTCATCATCTTTGTGAGGTCTAATTAGACTGAGTGTAGGATTATTGCCTAGAGGAACTACATATCTTTCATCTTCAGCCTACTACCATAAACCGAGACCTCCCTAGTGAGCTTTTATTTTGATAACCTATATTTGATAATTTTCACCTTAAAAAACTTGGGGTGAACGAGATGATGTGTCGAAGGAAGTTACGGAAAGAAAGGAAGCTTTGGTTAGATTCTCTCTTAATCACTCATAGGTCCTTTAAGATCTTTGAAAGCTCTGATGCCATGTAGAAGTTTTTTAAAAAAATAAAAGAACATGTATAAGATAAAAGAATACATAATACTAGAGTTTTTTTATTATATGTATTGAATAATGAATTTAGTTTCCTTATATAGGAAAAATATAAAAAACTCAACATATGTTAAATAGAGATTTCAACGAACAAATATAGTTTATAATATTTATAATAAAAATAAACTAAAGACCTATTCAAAAGGAACTTTGAAAGCACTACAAATTTTGAATTAATTCCCACCAACAAGATTTTCTGTGTACTAACTCGAAAACAAAGTCAAGTATGATATAGTGCAAAGACAATAATTGTAACCTATTACAAGAAAAATGACTATACCTATCTTCTCTAGAAAATGATTTGTGTTCTTGGAAAAGGTAATCAATTGTTTAGGTTATTCATGCGTACATGTAGAAAATGTGCATTAGTCCATGTTTTTCATTCAATTGGAGGTATTTGTTGTGTGATTGTTTATATCATCTACCAGAATTCTATACCACAGGAAATGTGTTTTAATTTTGCTTATTTCAATGCATGCATCACATAATTTTTGTGTGATTCTAGGCAAGAAAAGAAACATCATTATTCATCTAGAAAAGAAAAAAGTGATATGTCAAAGTAAGCAAAAATGCCTATATCAAAAGACAGAAGGATACGCCTCTGGTATTGTTGACATCACAAAAAGCTACTGAAATTGATTCAATTTCATATCTTGGCCTTGGACATAAAAGCTCAAGTCTGTAGTGTCAGTCAAGGATTATGATTAATGATTTTTATGATAACTTTATAAAATTTCAAAATTCAAACTAGTTTTATTTCCTTATATAGGCAACGATATAATTCTTAAAAGGAAATAAAATCATAGGATAATTGCTTCCTTTCTTACAAGAATCTTCTTTATGAACTTGCCTATTTAAAAATGGTTCCATAACTTCTGGAAGGTTTATACGAATTTAAATAATCAATTTCAGAAGCTATGACAGAACGTCTGAATATAAAAGATTTTAGCAGAAATGATATTGTAGATTAAAAAACGACTAGTTGAGGAAAATATTTACTTACAGAAGAGCCACTACATTTGCAAAACATATGAGACTTGCAAAATACCTTAGCAACATCAATATTCTTGAAAGTCATTTCAAACTCTTTGTGCTTTAGAAAATGAAATCACTCTATTGAGAGAGACTATTAAATCCTTTATATATTTTTTGTTAAGAGCTTATAAAGTTATGTTAAACACTACGAGCGTGGAAGGTTAAAGAACCTTGAAAAATATGTACTTGTAATCATGGAGAGGCTCATAAAAATTTACTGCCAAGATTTTCTAGTGTAATACTCAAGTTGAATACTTGAGACTAGATGTAGGCTTCATTATAAACAAAATCAGTATAAATCGACTGTGTCATTCTTTCTCTCTTCCTAACTTTTAAATTTTCACATTATAAGTTTGTGTTTTCAAGAGACTCCTTTGGTTTTACAATAGGCTCCTTCTGTTTTTCTATCACAAGAGGTTTCTTTCACTTTTTGAGTGTTAACTGACTCCTATCGATTAAAAGGTTTCTTTCGTTTTTAGTGTTAACAAGCTTCTATTGAGTAACAGGCTCCTTTCGTTTTTTATCGCTAGTAGGCTCCTATCAATTAGCAAGCTCCTTTCTTTTTTTCATTGCTACTAGGCACCTTTCAATTAACAGGATCCTTTTATTTTCCACATTAACAGGATCTTTTCAAAAGTTGATAGGACCTTCCTATTCATAGACTTATTTTGATTAAGAAGGATATTATCATTTTTTAAGTACCTTGCAAATTTTTTAACACAATTCACCCTCTTCTTGCGTGTGTTTGTTTTATCATTTGGTATCAGAGCAAGGTTTCACATTTATTGTGTTTTACAACACGTGATAGATTATGAAAAACAATTTGAGAAGCCTTAAAAGACAATCAGTCTCAAAGCTTCCTTATTTCAATGGAAACAAATACCCATACCAGAAAGAGAGAATGACCATCTATCTCCAATCTATAGATATTGAAGCATGGCAAGCCATCAGAGTTGGAGCTACACTTCCTACTACCGATAATGTAGAAATGTATTCTGATACTAGCAGAGATTAAGAAGTGAACATAACAAATTAATTGCATCTAAGTATAGTAAGAGATGTAATGATACTTAATGTAAAAGACAAGGGTAAATGGATAATTTGTTTGTTTTGGCATGGATATACATACTTAGACGTAAAATATGTACAGAAACTTTTGATATGTTTGCTTGGATTTATAAGCGTTAAGTGAGGGGAATTGATAAAAGAAATATTTCATAAGCAAACATAATGGTGTTGGTTAAATTGGATGTGTTTTCACATTGCTTTTGCAGGATAAGACTAAAGTTAGTTGATTTAAGATGTGTACCTTGCTATTTGGATAGGTTCTACTGAATATACTTCTATAATTTATCCATATCTAAGCTGGAGACATAGATCTAAAAATTTTGTAAAGGAATCAAAATTTGATTCTACCTCTAAGAGCTTTGAATTATGTTTTGAAATTAAGTTATGACTACTATCCTTGTTTTCGAATAGCCTGTAGTTTTTAGGGTATAACTCCCAATATAATTAACCAAATTGAACGAAATTTATACCATTAGAAACTTAAGACATAAGGGCATGAAATAAATTGATAATATTATAGGCTAATATGGGAAATAAAGGAAGAAGAAGGACTAATATGCAATTTGCCTAAAGTTAACTCATGGACTACTAAGAATAAAAAATGTTTGTCCAATAGAATTGTAACACATGGTCTAATAGAATTGTAACACATGGTCCAATAGAATTGTAACACATATTCTAATAGAATTGTAACACATGGTCTAATATAATTTTAACACGTGGTCTAATAGAATTGTAACACGTGGTCCAATGGGATTGTAACACGTGGTCCAATGGGGTTGTAACATATGGTCTAATAGGATTGAAACATGCGTCTAAAGGCATATGGGGAGGGGAGATGGATGAAACTTTTATGGCTTAACTTCAAATTTTTCCCCTCTCCATTTCACCTTCTTCACCCTATCATTTTTCACTTGGTGATTCAAGCAAAGTCAAAAAGGAAGAGAAGGAAAAACATTAGAAAACTACTTTGCCAATTTTAAGGTTTAGGGCTTCACTTAGTTAATTTCTATATTTGTGTACATTTGAATGTGTGAAAAGATTAATTTGGATGTGTAATGGTTTTTGAGATGATAATTTGGTGCAATTTTGGTGTTATCTTGCATAGAATTAGTTGAATATGACAAGATATTATCGTGTAGTGGAATCTTGTCTAGGGTTTGTTAAACCAGTCACATTGTTTGAGTCATAAATTGGCCTAAAGACCTCTAAATTTAGTGATTTCAGCTGCATATAAAACCTAAAACATAGAAGTAAAAGAAGAGACTTTGACTTAATTCTAGCATTATGACCTTGAAAATTAAGATAAAAAATGGTGACCTGATGCCACCCCTATTTTGGAGTAGCTTATGATATTTGGTCTATATCTCATGAGTTAGGAGTCCAAATGACCTAATTGTTAGTGCTATAGAAACAAGGGACATAGAGGGACAAATTTCTAGAAGACCTAGAAACCCAGTTCTGACGTTTTGTATATGAATATTAAGGAACAAGTAGTGGTATTAATAGAGAAAGTGATTGTCACGACCGTGGCATTATTTTTGTTTCCAATTTCTACTGCATCTTATCCGAGCCTTTATGAATGTTTATGAAAACTTTTCAAACACCTAGAAATAAATGAAAATAGGACTTACCATATGTGAATTGGGTGATTGACTGATTGAATGGATATAAAGATTCATTTTTAAGCATAATGCTTTCCAAAGAAAATTTACATGTACATAAATAATTTGTTTGTGTATGTATTGCTCATATATGTATAGTATGATTATTCAAGTGTGATTTTGACACCCTTCTAATGGTGATTAGTGATGAATTGCATGTATGAACATAGATATAGATTTTATGACTTGAAATTTATATCATATGATTTGTCAATATATAAATTGTGAAATTGGAAAATGGTTAAAGGAAATGTTACAATGCGTGCTCTATTATCTTAGTGGTGGATATATGGGCATACCTATAGGGTTACAGTGTAGCTGCTACAGTTTGACACCACCAGTGCCCATAGTTCGATACCTTCAAGTATCCACAATTTGATACCTTTAGATATCCATAACACCCGTAATCCACACCCATAGAAAATGTGCAGACTTAACACAGAAGGAAACTTAACAGTCATAAATAAGAAATACAACATGACAACATTAATGATTGGTATTGATGAGCATTTGTATTGCTTGTAATGATGAATTGTAACAATGTGCAATTATATTGATAATTTGTATCAATAAGCATTGAATGTCAATATTTAGCTTACAAATGTGCATTTTTGGTATACGAATAATCGGTTGAAGCATATTTGCATCATATGCTTTACTTAAGTATGCAATCATTGTTTTCATGAGCATTGAATATCAAATTTTGGTTCATGAATGTGAATTTATAGTATATGAGTTATGATATTTCTAAATGTATGTACTTGGAGGATGATTGCTATGAGTGATCATCCAAACTAAGTGTTTTCCCCACTAAGCTTTCAAGCTTAGCACGGGTGTTAATCCATGTAGGTCTAAGTCAAAAGAGTGAGGTACAGGGAACATATGTACGGACCAAGGCCAAAGAATAGAAGAAAAAGTACTTTTGAAATATGTTTATAGTTAAAGATGATTGTACATGTAATAAAGAAAGGAAATTGTATGTTTTGTTTTAGATTACCATATAAATATAATGATGTGTTACTATTGTTATTGATAATGTTAAGCATTGGGGATTTTTATAATGTTTATATGTATAACATTGAATAAAATTGTATACCTTGAATGCATGTACAAGAATTTGATTGTTATGTGTGTGGATGGTTTTCGAATAGGGGGTGTTACAGAAGAAATGCACAGCTAAACACTAAAGAAAAACATCATCTAATCTTTACACTATCACCAGAAGAATATGAAAAGATATCCTACTACTCTACAACAAAGGAAATGTGGGATAAACTTCAAGTCATCTTTTAAGGAACGAATGAGGTAAAGAAACATAGAATAAATTTTTTAGTACATCAATACAAAACTATTGGCATGAAACAGGAAGAGACCATAGATGAATTCTTCAGACGGTTCAATAACATCATTACGACCTTAAAGAACTTGGGAAAGATATATCCCAATAATGATTCTAAGATCATTACCAAAGGGATGGAGACCAAAATTGACAGTTCTGGAGACTATAAAGGATCTCTATACAATCTCACTCGATTGGCTAAGAGGAAACCTGATGATCCATAAAGCCAAGCTTAGGCGAGATGAAAGATCCTTATACAAAAGAGGATTGGCACTAAAAGCAGCTGGTGAATTAATTGGTGATGAACATGACACTTAGTTGCAAATAAATGTAGATGATGAATTCCATTTCATAGTCAGGAAATATGCCCGCTTATACAAAAAGAAGCTGATGAAGAAAATAGAAGGGAGCGGGAAATTGAAAACAAAAAGTCATGACCAAAAAGCATTAGTAGCAATAGCAATACACAAAACAATCAAATCATATGCTATCACTGCAAGAAACTTGAAAACACAAGAACAAAATATCCATTTTTTTAAAAGGACAAAATAGAGAACAGAAAAGCCAGAAAGCAAGCGATGACTATAGGTTGGTCAGATGAAGATTTTGAAAACTTACAAAAAGAAGAGCCAGAAGAAATTAGCAATGTTTGCTTCATGGATGAATCAGAAGACAATGAGGTATATTATTCCAACTCTATTATTGAAGTTAATGAATTGAGAAATACATATCATGAATAGTATGATTAGTACAAAAATTGACAGTGAACCAAGAACAATGAAGCATCCTTGAAGAGTAAGATTAAATCATTAGAATCTATTAATAAAAATCTGAAAACCAAGAATATGTCTCTTGAGGATGATTATAAGCAAAAGGTTTCTAAAAAGGAAGTTCTGGAAAAAATTATTAGCCAAGTTGGAAAGCATTTTTCTTGAGAATGATTCTGATAAAGTGAGATAAATAGAAGAAAAGGTTGTCACCCTATAATTTGAGAAAGAGAAATGGGCAAGAGAGATCTTATCTCTAGAAAAAGATCTTGCTTAGTTCATTGATGGAAGGACCAACCTAGATGCACTACTTGGTAGTGGTAATTGCATTTTTGATAAAGCTAGAATAGTTACAATGAAAATAATAATGTTAGGGCATATAAGAACTTCTTTGATAAATCCTGTAAGCCAAAACAGTAAAAACCTGATACATGTTAAAAATTATAGCAATTCTCATTCATCTATTTTATGCTTCTATTATGGTAGACATAGTCACATTATTCATCCTTATAAATTTTGAAAAATGGAGAAATTATCTCAAATGTATGTTTAGAGATTGAAAGGTCAAGCTACTAAATTGAAAGGACCTAGAAAAATGTGGGTACCTAAAATGAGGTAATCCTTTCTACATATATGCTTCAAAACATAGACAAGAGAAAATTAATGGATAGTTGATAGTAGTTGTTTGAGACACATGACAGGTGAAATATCACATTTCAATTACATTGAAAGAAAATATAGAGGTAATGTTCTCTTTGCTGATAAAAATAAGGCAAGAGTCACTGAAATCGGTAAAATTGGTGATTCTAACTCTGTTCTATTGATAATGTTCTTTATGTTGATGGATTGAAACATCAATTGTAGAGTATACTTCAATTATGTGATAAGGGTTATACAGTTACTTTCTATGCCTCACATTGTGAAATTATTGATAATCTTAATGAAATTATTGTATTTTTTGGTCTTAGAAATTAGAACATATACTGTGCTTAACTGGAAAATATGTCTTCACAAAATATCAAGTGTTTTGTTTCTATAAAAAAAGATTCTTTTATCTAGCACAGAAGATTTGGACATGCTAGCATAAGTAGTCTATCAAAATTGTCCAAAAATGAGTTAGTAAGAGGATTACTAACTTTGAAGTTTGAAGTAATCAGGTTTGTGAGGCTTGTTTAAAAAGTAAACAAGTTATAAGCAACTTTCCTCCCAAAAATATTGTGTTTACTAACCAACCGCTTGAACTTATACATACGAATTTATTTGGTCCCACTAGGACTCAAAGTTTTGGTAGTACACATTATGAATTTGTTTTAATAGATGATTATTTCATATTTACATTGGTTTATTTTCTATCAAATAAGGATGATACTTTTGAAGTCTTTGAGAAGTTTCGTAGAACAATTAAAATTGAAAAAGGATATTGCATTACATCTATTCAGAGCGATCATAGAGGAGAGTTCGATAACAGAAAATTTGAAGATTTCTATAATGATGATGAGATATCTCACAATTTTTCATGCCCAAGGACTCCTTAGCAAAATGGAGTGGTTAAAAGAAAGAACGGGACTCTCATTGATATGACCACAACATTACTATGTGAAAGTGGTCTATCTTATGGTTAATGGGAAAAAAGTTGTGTCAATTGCTTCTTACATTCTTAATAGGTGTCTTATAAGACCCATTCTAAAAAGACCCCCTATGAGTTATGGAAAGGAAGAAAACCAAATGTCTTTTGCTTTCGAGTATTTGGTTGCAAGTGCTTCATTCTAAATAATGGAAAAGACAATCTTGGAAAGTTGGATGTGAGATCATATGAAGCCATCTTTCTCGGCTACAGTACTGCTAGTAAAGGATTTAGAATTTAAAACAAAATAACAAAGAAGATAGAAGAATAATACATGTAATATTTGATGAAGCACTGCCCTTAATAACGACAGCTGATTCAGATGATGAAGAGCATTCCTTAGCACCTAAAAATACATCACAGAATCAATCAACACGTATAATACCTATAGCATTACAAGATCAAAAAGGTCGTTCTAAACCCAGGATAGAGAAGATTCCTTACTCTCAACAGGAGCCTATACACAAAGAACACCAAAAGAATAGAGAGGTCTTGATACACTCAATACATTCTAAGAGACCCCTCTAAAAGTCTAAGAACCAGATCATCCTTCAAGAACAAATTTATTGCCCCCATCTCACAATTAGAACCAAAGACCATTAAAGAGGCTCTTATTGATGAAAATTGGTTTTTAGCCATGATAGACGAACTGAATCAATTTGAAGTAGAAAGGTGGTAATTTGGAACTCGATGGATTTTTTAAAACAAAATTAACAAAATTAGAAAGGTGTTAAGAAACAAAGCTTAACCTATAGCTCAAGGTTATAATCAACAGGAAGGTATTTATTTTGATAAAACTTATGCACCTATTGCTAGATTAGAATCAATTATAATTATACTTACCTTCAAACTTCAAATTGTTCCACATGGATGTCAAAAGTGCCTTCTTAAATGGATGTATTAACCTAGAAGTGTTTGTTAAGTAACCTCTAGGCTTTGAAGATGAAAACGATCCTGACTATATGATGAAGTTAACTAAAGCCTTTTATGGTTTAAAACAAGCCCCTCGAGTATGGTATGAGAGGTTAAGTAATTTTCTTATTAAGAATAACTTCGAAAGAGGAAAGAGAGATAAAGCCTTATTTATTAAGAAAAATGATAATGATTTACTCATAGTGCCAATATATGTTGATTACATAATATTTGGTGCTACTAATTGATCTTTCTGTGAAGATTTCTTATCAGTAATGTAGGGGGAGTTTGAAATGAGCATGATGGGAGAATTTTCTTTCTTTCTTAGATTACAAATCAGACAAATAGAAAAATGGATCTTCATTAGCAAAGACAAATACATAAAAGAACTCATAAAAAAGTACCACTTCGAAAATGCCAAACCTATCGGTACTCTTATGTATACTAGAACTAAACTTGATAAGGATGAAGAAGGCAAGGCTATGGATAAGACAAAGTGTAGAGGAATGATCAGGTCCCTAATATATCTTATAAGCTCAAGAAGCTCAAGACTAGATAGTATGCTTAGTGTGCGCCTTTGCGCACATTTTCAATCAGACCTAAAAGAAAGCCACCTTTAAGTAGTCAAAAGGATCTTTCTATATCTTCACGAAACTATGGACTTGGGGCTATGGTATCTAAAAACTGATTTTTTTAACATAGTTATCTCTTGTGATGCAAATTATGTAGGTGATAACGTTGCTCGAAAAAAACGCAAGTGGTCACTATCAATTTCTTAGATGATCTCTAGTCTCTTGGTCTTGCAAGAAACAAAATTATGCAACTATTTTAACAACTACGGTAGAATATATAACAATTGCTAACTGTTGTGCTCAAATTTTATGGATGAAGCATCAACTCCAAGATTTCTCTCTGAACTTTACTCATATTCCTATATTATGTGATAATACTAGTGTAATAAATCTTTCAAAAAATCCCATGCATCATCCTAGGAATAAGCATATAGAAACTAACCATCATTTTCTTAGAGATCATGTTTTAGAAGGAACCACTGATCTTCTACATGTTAATACTAAAAATCAAGTAGATGATATTTCATTAAGCCACTATGTGAAGATAGATTTTGCGTGTTAAGAAAGAACTTAGAATGTGCAGACTATGTGATGCTATTTCTATATAATTATTTTATATTACCTCTTTTTGATAGGCTCATTCTAGTCCGAGCGTTTAGTAGGCTCCTTCTAGTTTAGAAGACTACTCTTAGTTTTGAGACCTCCTCTTAATTTAGTAGGCTCATTCTAGTTTAGAAGGCCCTTTGTGTTTTTTAGAAGGATCCTCTCAATCTAATAGAATAAGGTACACATGTCCTAAAAAGGAAGGTTTTCATGGCATCATTTCAGCTTTTAAAATCACGAGCAATGTTCTGAAAACACTTCGTATGTGTCTAACAAAAGATATGCAGATGATCATACTTCCTCTTTTGGTGTGTACGACTGCCCATTCTCACAAAAATCAACGCTCAAGAATTGTTTAATATACTATAAACAAACTTCTCTCTTATACTCTCCTTTGTTCTTTTCTCAGAAGCATCATTCTCTTTCGTCTCTACACCCTAAATCTCTTTGGCTTCTCAAATCTTCAAATTCTCTCCAAGCTTACCTACAATGGCCAGAGCAAAATCAAAGGGATGGAATAAAACCCCAACTTCTACTACTAGCCATGGTGAACCTCATATTTCTAATTCCTCTCCTATTGAACCTATCTCTCCTTACTTTGTTGCCATTGGTTGGAAAAATTTTCTGAAATTAGATGAGACTGTGTGTGAATGATCTAGTCAAGTCATTCAACATACATATGAGAAAAGAAGAAATTGATGGAAAGCTAGTCATTGTCTCACGGGTATGTGAATGTGACATTCTAATTTCTGAAGAAATTTTAGGAGATATACTTAACATAACTCTTATAGGGAGAACTGGTTTTCTCTGTCATAAATGGGATGTCGATGATCTGGATTTGGTAGAAGTTGTTAAATCTATATGCCTTCATGCTAAAAACACCCAACATGGGAGACCCTGGAGTAGGCAATTAGATTTATTGCCATGATGCCACACATCATTATCAGCTACCTTAATCCTTCCCAATAGTAGCTTTGTTAAAAAGTGCAGTTTGTTAGACATTTATGTAGTATATAATTTACTAAAAGGGAATAGAATGAATCTCCCGACATTGATCTTAAGGTTTATGGTAGATAAGGGAAATCATAAGAATATCACTAGTTGTCTACCTTATGGAATATTGCTCACCAAGATTTTCACCCATTATGAAGTACCTTTTTATAATCTAAATTGGTACCTATTGACTAAGTTCCACCCTTCCATTCCCTACCAATTTGAATACAAATTGCAAAACAATGTCTAGGTTAAAAAAAATCTAAAAGAGTAGTAGAAAGTTTAGATCATGGTCCAGACCAATGAGCTAATGTTCCCCCTCAAGATGCAAATAAAGTAAGTCTTCAACAACAGCTAAGGACATTCAAGCCAATCTAGATAAAATGAGCAGTCAAGCAGATAGCATGCAAAATCAAACCATTGATATGCAGATCTTGCTTAGAAAGATTTCTGAATCCTCTTAATGACCATATTTCTTAATGACTTATGATATTGTTTGAAGCCTTAAATTTTTTCACTCTATTTTTCTGATAATAAGAAGGGGGGGATAGTTAATGATATACTTTGAATCTATGATATATTTTCAATTGCGTTGACCCTATAACCTTTAAGCTAACAATTTTTTCCGTTTTGATGATGACTAAAAATAATAGATATATTTTCAAATTT
>JANZLD010000065.1:183568-194282 GCA_026413575.1 Erythroxylum carthagenense | reverse complement strand
CCCAACTTTCCTATTAGAATTCTTATAAGTATCCAAACATGTGAATATCTTTACTTTCCATAGATTTATTTTCCAAAGAATCATAATCCAAATTCACTTTACTTTCTCGTCAACCAAACGGGTCTAAGGGATATAATATGCATAATAACTATTCAATGTTACAGCTGTTGGTGGATAATAAAATTGAGAAACCATAGGTTCAACGTTATAACTATTAATGGATAATAAAGTTGAGAAATCGTAAGTCTAAGTTATTGACCAATAAACACCAACAAGCTCTTCCTCTTGCAAAGCTTAAAACCTTCGAACAACAATAACATTTCTATGCAGATAGTAGATAAAGAAGGAAGATGAACCAAAAACGAGATCTAGAAATTATTCATCTGAAAAGAAAACTAGATAAAAAATCTGAGGTAATTTATGGTATTAACTATTTATGTTAAAATCTAGATGCACTCGTACACCCCACAAAACTCAACACAAAATCCGTGTTTTATCAAATGAAAATTTAAGAACGATAAAAGGGTCTCAATTCAACACGGCTGGTCCGATCAGGTTTCTATATACCAAACGTTGTTTATTTTTTTTAATGTTAGAATATCTCGTATTTATTAAACATGAAAATATAAAAGGGTTTATACAGGTCAACTATCCAAATGATTAATTCTAATCATTTTAATAATGTTTGATTCAAGCTCAATTCTTGTTAATGAGCTCTACATTTTATCCATATTAAAATTTTTAATATGGTATCAGAGCAGGTTTGGTCCAAATTATTAATTTCCCAATTATTCGTCTAAATGTCCAGTCCTAACGAGTCAGTTCAGTTACCACTGCGTTTATTTCAAGTAATAACTAGATATCCAGTCTTAGTTACACTTAAAAGAAGTGTTAGAATATCTCATATTAACTAAACATGAAAATATTAAAGGGTTAATAAGAATCAAATATTCAAATAACTAGTTATAGTTATTTTGTCAATGATTGACCTAAGTTCAATTCTTATTAATGAACTCTACATTCTACCCATGTTAAAAATTCCAATAGTTTATGTGATAAAATGAAATTATTTTGTCTCCCAGTACTATTATTTTTTTAATTTCGAAACTCTCTGTTTTTATCAGTTTCGGTTTGGTCCAAACCTCTTTTATATACAAAAAGATGTTATTTTATTTGGTCAGGTTCAAACTTTTTTAAAAAAATTTAAATTTCAATCATACTTGAACTTTTGAAAAAAAAATGTAGGTTTTGAGTCCAACTCAAGCTTGCATGTGCGACTAAGCCTAATTTAAAGTTTAAAATTTTAAATAAAAACAAAGTTATCTTTAATGTTTTAGGACTCAAACCCAATTGTAAAATTTCAGCTCAAATTGGGCCCAACCCGATCTATTTAGGATAAGTTATTTACTCTGTTCGATATTGCTATATGTGCAATAATTGATTCCCATGAGCGTGGATCTGGTAACTGTGGTGACCATTGACTGGAAATCTTGGGTCAAAGAGATTGTAACAATTGGGCAACAAAATAAGAAAAGAAAGAAAAAAGAACCCAAAAAAATAAGGCAAAAAGAGCATAGTATTGAGCTCGTGCAACTCAAGGCCCACAAATATATTTCTTTTCTTGGGCCTAATTTAGCCCAATCGAGCTTGAGTTCAATTAAACTTATTTAATATCGAGCTCAATTATACGATTTAAGCTTGATTGAACTTGTCAAGTTAGGCCCGAATCGAGATAAAATTTTTTGAGTCAATTTCTAATTATAAGTAAACTAAATGAGTAAAAATTGGTGGATTATAGTTGAAAAAAAGGTCTTTTTAATATTGAAATTGATGATTTTGTGTTGAAAATTAAGTCCCAAAATATAGTTACTTGTGCAAGAAACATATGAAAGAGACCTTGAGAAAGGAAAAGATTGTCAACCATACCTTGTCTTAATCTTACTTTTACCTTTTTCTAATAGAACAGAATCTTTGACTACAAAGAAATCTATTTTCAAAGTCAAAAGTTATTCACTGTGGTTAAAGTAATTTTAGCCTAACTATGGAAAAAAATGAACTGCTATTGGTATTATATATACACACATATATATATATATATATATATATAGGTTGAGCTAGTTGGAATTCACTAAAACGTAAAATTTTACCATAAGGCCTGTGTTTTTAGGTTCACATGAAGTTCGATCGTTCGATTAAATATCTTAAAAATTAAAAATTTTAATTCTTAAATTAAACTAAATCGATCAATTTGACTATGAGTCTAATCCACAATTTCAAATTTTTTATAAAAAAATTCAAACTCAACTTGAAATCTGGATTAACTTATATTAGACTCGTTAACTTCAATATGAGGTGAGCTTAACTAAGTCCGGTTGGAAAAACTTGAATAAAAATTACCATTCCTTCTTCAATATTAAAAGTCAGTTTTTACCTTTCTTTGCTTAAACTCATAAAAATAAGGTAAAACACAAAGACAAACTTGGGAAACTAACTCCTGACCTAATGACTTCCGAGACGCTTGCATCCAAGAGACATGACAAATTAGTACGTGTTACGGTATTACTCTGGAATGCCTATGTCTGTGTGAGAAGCCAGGTCCTAAGATTCTCCCTTCTCTTGTGTTTCTATGTGTGTGTCAACTCCTTCCATATTGTCAGTTTGTATCTTGTGCCCACATTTCCACTTCTCTTCCACTTTCTTCTTGTCTTTTTCTTTTCTGTCCCCTGGTTTTTGAGAGCTTCATTTCACTGACTCTCATTTTGTTCTATACTTGCCTTTTATCAAAATTTTTCCTTTTCTCCTCTTTCCTTGGAAGACCCATTTCTTGGCTTTGTTTTATTTCCATTTTTCATTTGTTTGTTGGTCAATCTCCATCTTCTTTCCTTGAGTGGTTGGAGGACTGAGTCAATCCGATTGAAATTCTTTTAAAGTTTGTATCTTTTTTCTTTGTGGCGTTTGACTTGGCGAGATAGAGGCTGAAGCTTACTTTCACTGACCTAAAGTTCATTGCTTTTACCCTTTTGGACTCAAGGGTCTGTTGGCGTTGTGAGTTTTGGGTGTCTAGATTTGGGTAGCTATGGTGAGAAAACATGGATGGCAGCTACCAGCGCACACGTTTCAGGCATGTCAAAACTCTTATGCATTTGTGCTTGAGCACATTTTCCAATTGTCAAGCAGTTCATGATTGTCTAGGGTTTGCAATTTCTTTTGTCTTCTCTGGACTTTAGGATTCAACTATGTAGATTGCTCAAAAAATTTCTAAATTACTCTATGCATCTTTTGTGTGTCCTTATGCTGTGATTTGCGTATCGTTTGCAGTTAGAAAGATGGTTCTAAGTTCTGGAATATGAAGCTTATGATATTTTTGTAGACTTTTAGTAGCATAACGTTTTACCATGCAATGATTTGGTTTCTGAGACATAGAGGACCATAGAAAGGAACTAGGATCGGGCGTGCAGGACTTTTAATTGATTGAGACGTTGCATATATTGGACTAGCGGGTGGACAGCTTATCTTTGTATCTCTTGCTTCATTTTGAAGTGATGTTGCAAGGAGTAGCTAGCAGAAACATTTCAAGTTGTTAGTAGTCCTTTGAGTTGTAAAATTGTAATTTATAAGTTGTTTAGATCTAACAGCTAAAAGAAATGCTGAGGGATCATGATGTTTTTCTTTCTTTCTTAACATCTATTTTGCTTCATTTGTTTCAACATGCAAGATTTTCCCATTTATGAACGGCCCATCTTAAAAAGTTGGGGGATTATGTATGCCTTCCTTCAAGAGAGTACAGTGATTTATGAAGCCCTAAGTTTGTTATTTCTTGCTAATCTTTATAGTCTACAAATAACTCCTTAAAAGTGGGAATTTACTTCTTCTTGTCAGTTGTCTTTTACAATCAGCGGTCTACTATTTCTTCCATATTTTGTCAAGAGCTTTCCCACCTGTTTTCATACAAAATTAGTGAAGGAAAAGCCAACATGTACTAAGCTGGGTTGGTCTCATAAGATTTGCATTTTCTGATGTGGTCTTATTATTAGAGAATAGCGCGAGTGACAAAATTGGAAGATGTAGTCTCCATGTTTTCACTCAAGTTGATATCAAATTTTCGTCACCAAAATTGATATTTATATTTTGAAATAAGAAATTTCTATATTAACATTATGAAGCATATTTTGCTTGGACATTGAGAGTATGCCAAAAGCTTGTCATCCATTACATGCTTTTCTCTTTTACTATGATATGATATTCAAAGTCAACTTTGCTTGTCATTCATTGTTAAATTAAAATAAACTGTTACATTATTGGCACATGAAACATGGCTCAGATAAATTGTAATTTTTTGATACTTCTGTTAGGATCTTTTTCAATTATTCCAAGTTATCATGTCTTGGCTGCTTCCATAGTTCTTCATGCTAACTGAACTTCAAATTTTGTCCCTTGTCTTTGACAGGTTGTTGCAATCACTGTGTTCTGTCTATTGGTCATTGCATTTTATGCTTTTTTTGCTCCTTTTCTTGGTCGCAACATTTGGAAGTATGCTCTGATTGCTGCTTACACTCCGGTGGTACGTTAACTTATTCGTTTTCTCTGTGTTTGAGGTTCTTCCTTGAGATATTGGGTCTGGTGGTTTTGTTTATTTTTCAATTTAGTATATTCTGGAACAGATAGAAAATAGCCTAATACCTCCAATGACAATGATAGTTCTTAGGGCACAAATTGCACATTATACCATAGATGTAGAGTCATTTTGTAAAAGGCCTCTTTTTGTGTTCTGTATAAAGAAAATACCATGCACAATAGTTATTTTTGCTTCACACTGTATTAATGGTCTTTTGTACTTCACTATTGTAGATTCTCCTTGTTTTCATTCTTTATGTGCGATGTACTGCAATCAACCCCGCGGATCCTGGCATAATGTCCAAATTCAATGGTGATGTGGAAAATAAACCCAATTTGAATAATGGGCTGTCAGCAAAGGATCTAGCTAGCAAATTTGACGAGTCTGTTATTGATATGCATTCTTCCCCATCATCTGTTTCTCGAAGCTCATTACCCGCAGCCCATTCGAGTAGGAAAGGCCCAGTTGGAGACATTGAGAGAGTGGGTGCAGTTTTGCAACCACCAACCCGAAGTTTATTTTTTAATACTGGAGGGATCTTTTGTGCTGTTTTTGTACATGAAGATTGTCGTAAACATGAACTGACGGCTGAACAGACAGGAAATAGTGAAGATGCTTTGTTTTGTACATTGTGTAATGCTGAGGTATTATCCAATAGTCTATATTTTGTGATAGTTGCTGTCCTTTTCTCTACGTTCCCTGTCTCAGAATGATTCCTCAATTTTAATTACCATTTGATTTATCCATGGATTTTTCGTGATTGCTTATGCATGCAATCTTTTTTGCATGCCATTGATGGTCCTTATCCATCATTGTATAGACCTTTTTTTTTTTGGTATCAAGAGTCTAGATTTTGCCTGAGCTTCCTGGAGTTCTAGAGGAGGTCAATTTGTTTACTTTCCCTTCTATCAAATGTTGGTTTTTGAGATTCTGATTTATCTTGATCAATTCTCTTCTCTCTTTGGAAAAACAATGAAGGAAACCTGATAACCTCTCATTATTTTCCAAAGGAGGGCCTTTAAAAAATGGCCCTGGTTTCACTTATTAGAATGAAACCTCTGATATATGCAGGTACGCAAGTTCAGCAAGCACTGCAGAAGTTGTGATAAATGTGTGGATGGCTTCGATCACCATTGCAGGGTATCTCTTCATTTCTAGTTTGGTCTTCATTCATTTAGTGCTTGCAAATATGCATCATACATGCAGCTTAAAGCTCAGAGACTACATTTTACACCGGAACTGACTGTTATTATCATCTGGCTGCAGTGGCTTAATAACTGTGTCGGATACAAAAATTATGTGACCTTCATTTCGCTCATGGCAACTAGTCTTTTATGGGTATGTGTTACTTTAGTATCTTACTCATGCAGTATTCTTCATCTGTGTTTGGTTGACAATAGCAAATGTTTTCTCTCTCACACACTCTCTGCTGCTCTTGTTCTCCGATTCTACATGTGTCATTTAGCTTGTACTTGAAGCTGGAGTCGGTATTGCAGTTCTAGTGCGCTGCTTTATCAACAAGAAGAGCATGGATGCTGAAATTGTTGACACACTTGGGAATGGTTTCTCTAGAGCTCCTTTTGCGACAGTTGTGGTACATCTATGAGAAATTCCCTAGACCAAGCTTAGCTCATATCTTTCATTTTTAAAAATCAGCTTGAGTATTTTGTGATGTTCAATTTCTATATTCAGGCTTTATGTACTGCAGTTTCAATCCTGGCCTGTATACCTTTGGGTGAACTCTTCTTTTTCCACATGATATTGATCAGAAAGGTTAGTGTCTGAGAGGCTTTCTTTGGGCATTATTTTGTTGTTATATTGCTCATTTGGTTGTTGAGAAGAAGTGTGATAAGTTTATATTTGGAATATTTTAACTACTTTTCGATGTTAAATGGAAATTTTTAATTTTTTTGGCAATTGAATGGTGGATGAAGGAATGTGTTTGCAAACTCTTGAAAAGTCTTCATTTCATTGGAAATATCTTATTTTCTGTTATCTTGATAGATAATTTAGTTGGTTACGGGAGATACAGAGTTTTCATAGATCAAAGTTCGGACAACATGATTTATTGCATCTAAGGTGATATCACTGTTAAGCGCCAGACTTTTGAAGCCCGATTGCCCTTTTACTCTTCTGTCTTGTATTGTAACTTGTTCTTCCAAATTGAGAAAATAGGCAGTTGTTATTTTCTTGAAGTTTTTCCATTCTTTTGCTGAATTAGGGTATTACAACCTATGAGTATGTTGTGGCGATGAGAGCAATGAGTGAGGCACCTGCTGATGAGGAACTACCAAATTTGCTATACTCTCCAACGGGATCTGCTACAACTGGCTTCAGTGGAGGAAGTTCTCTTGGTCTGCAGTACAAGGGTGCTTGGTGTACACCTCCTAGAGTATTTGTGGATTATGAGGTATCATCCTGTGAATGCTTTGTTACTCTTTGTACATCTCTTGATATATTCTACATAAGTTCTACCGTAATTGCATAGATTTCTGATGTAGATCCACGATCCACTCAGAATGATTTAGATGAGTCATAATGGAAAGAGTATTTGATTGTGAATAGCTGATGAGCACATTATAAAACTTTGAATTCTTTTGGGGTTCACGTGATACCATTCAACATCTGTTCATATCTAATGCAACTGTGACGAAATTGCTCTTTTGAAACCGTAAATTTGGTTCCATAAGAACCTTAAGGACTTCCCAAGTGATGACACGTACTCAGTTTGTACACACATCATACTTTTTAACTTTTAGGTTTTTAACTTATCTTATGATTTTGTTTTCATCTTTTGCTGTTCTCTCTCTCACACACAATTTTCAGTTTCTTATTTCTTTTGGACCTTATAATGGCACTAGAAAAATGTCTACTTTGTGCTGAGCAGTACTATAACCACGGGCTAGAAACTTCAGCTCGACTTGCACTCACATTGGTTTTAAGCAAACAGAGGTCTTTATTTCTGTGTTGACTCATCATTATACTTTTATTGATCTTTGAAATATAAGTAAAGTTCATCTGTGAGGTGCAAAACAAGCTTACTTTATGTTATACCAGAGATGCAGCTGGTAGTTTGGTAGGCAGAGATCCTTGTCTTCCATCAACTGGAATGGCTGCAGAGTATGGAGTTTTAATCCATAACCTTTAAGAATGAGCTAGTGAAGCTCTTACGTTTTGGCATAAATAACTTTTCTTCCAAATCCACTTTAATAATATCTTAAAAGTTATGAAGATTGAGAGATTTAATGGTTAACAGGTGCCATTTATGCATGGCATTGTTTGGTTTTACTGTAAATTTAATGAGACAACAACAAATAATTGTCTGGAAAGGGCTTATACCTTGTATGGATGTATGAAACATGCCCTTTTTTTGTCTGTATCAGGACGAAGTTATTCCTCATCTGGAGCCTGGGATGGTACCATCTACTGTTGATCCTGATGCGGCTGGAGGTACCGAAAGAGGGAGCAAGGTACCCAAGAGGCCTGTTCGAATTAGTGCTTGGAGACTTGCAAAATTAGATTCCACTGAAGCAATGAGGGCAGCAGCCAAAGCCCGAGCATCTTCATCCGTTCTAAAACCAGTTGACAATCTGCGTTTGCCAGATCCTGAATACACTTCTAGTGGAAACATGAGTGTCAGAAGTAGTGTGAGTACTGATAAGGGGCTAAACAAAGAGATGAAGAATGAGCTGAGGTCATCTCAGCTAGGTAACTCATTTGCTCCAAGCCAGGGTAGCCGGGATGGGTATGAAACTGGGACTCAGAGTGTTAGTAGCTTCAGTAGCTCAAGCCACATTCAAGAGTCACTTGCACTTAGCCCTCTACCACAGAGTCACAGTTTGGGACGTATCAATCCAACATCAGTCTCTGGCTTTGTTGCTGATAAGCCTTTATCATCTAAGCCAGCTGTTTCCCATGTTAACGACCCAGTACCACATCATATGTCAGGGTTTGATGAAAGGATCATGCATAAGGGAAGTAGCAGCGATCCTTTACTCTTATCAGCACCAGCTACTTCTCTTCTTAGAGATTTTAAGAGGACATCTGTTGTTTGGGACCAAGATGCTGGCCGGTATGTGTCTGTACCCGTGTCAGCATCTGAAGCGAACAACAGATCAACAATGCAGATAGGGCTGCCAAAATCTACGGCTCAGACGAACAATCCTAGTAGAAAACCAGTGATTCCATTGCAAGAGCCCTCTTCTTCTGCAGCAAAGCCTTCAGAGCAGCAAGCAGAGAGGTTTATGTACACAGGGGACTCCATTTTCTATGGTGGCCCTCTTTTGAGTGTCCCATTTAGAGATGGCTTGAGAAATGACGGAGGTTCTGGCTCGAGAGAGAGCAAACAAAGGTTGATGCTCAACTTGCCTCGTGAGTCTAAATTCAAAAGAGATTCAACTTCAAATCAACTCCCTGTTTTTGTCCCTGGTGGTTATGAGCACAACTCAACTTCTGGGTCTGGTCTAACGTAGAGTTAAGCTATAATTCCTACAGGAATCAAACGGCTTCCATCGAATTACTTGAGTGAGCTCTGAAAGGCGAGCTTGAAGAGGAAATTTCTTGTGGAAATTGCTCAACCTCGGAATGTTGCAGTTTTGAAGTTTTATTAATCCAGCTGTGTGTAGAGTGCCGTTCTTTGGTTAACTTCATGATTTAAAATGTGGTCAGGTGAAGATTGCAAAATGCGAAGTTGTCTGAAGAACTTGTTTCTCTCTGCAAATTGTGGTAGAAGGAGTTTGCTGTAGGATTCTGTTAACTCGGTGCTGTTCATTCGGATTCATTTATGAGTTTATGAAGAAAAGCATTCAGTTTCTTCTTCCACACTATTGTTTTCTTCTGAAGTAGCATTGTTCTATAAAACTTATGCTTGTCTTCATCATCAAAGCTATGCCTTTTGGCTGTCTCAAGCTCCAAATAACAACACAAGTGTTTACCTTGTTGAGGCCAGAACTATGAACTTGATCTAGTTGCATGTAATCATAAGCTTCTTTGCCTGCCAACAAAGATAATTCTCATAAACTTGGGTGATCTTATTGACCACAGTTTGATACGATGCACTCACAGTAAGAGCTATGAAATCATCACAGATTCATGGTTTAAGTTTAATATGTATATTCCAATATGGTGTTCTTCTCACTACCTTCTGACCTGTGAAACTTTCCTAAACTTTAGGAACAGTTAGCTACTTCAAGGATTCGTCAATCATCCTATCTCGTTGTACTGTTCTTGGTTTGATTAAATAGTTCGAGCATGTGCCTGTCCGTTTGCTTTATCCCTACCCATGACCAAGGGACTTGGTCTGTGTGTGGTCTTGTGGTCAGAACACTAGTTGGTTTTCAATGGCGGAAATCCTCAGGGTCTGTATCCATCTCCGACCTAAAAAGCTCAAATTGCGTCGTGAGGCAACGAAGAGGTTGTTCTACTAGTAGAGGTTCAGACACATGACAACAGGTTTTGGGAGCTTACGATCAACATCTATGAATGCATATTCATTTGTTTGTATACTTTATATTTGTCTACACATGAATTAGTGGTCCAGATACTTTGGAGAACTCAGGATTACATGAATTAGTGGTCCAGATACTTTGGAGAACCCAGGATTGGAGGATAGTGGTCAGGGACAGTGTATGGTCCCTTAGAGATTCCTTGCCACTTATGCAAGCTAGCCTTGAATAGAAAAACATATATCATATATGTATTAAGGTGTTTATGTTTCTATTTTTATTTTTATTTTTGTTTTTTTTAATTCAATAAAAAAAATTTGTTTGGTTGAGTTTTTAATTTTTGAATTTGAATCTGATTTTTTTCAATTTTCAAAAATTATGAAAACAATAAAAAGTAGTTGTTGTTGGTGTTTATTTTTTTTCATAATATGATTTATTATCATTTAATATATTATTTAATTATTTAAATTTTGGTAGAAATTATGAATAATTAATTTAACATTATATATTTAATAAATTAAAATTAATTATCAATAAAATTATGAATAATTTTATTGAATTTAATTTTTATAATTAAATTATATGTAATTAAATTATAATAATTATTAATAAATATAATTAAATTAAAAATATATAAATATTCAAATAAAAATTG
>JANZLD010000065.1:162995-173867 GCA_026413575.1 Erythroxylum carthagenense | reverse complement strand
AATCCATGTGTATACGAACTATGAAATGGTGCGTCTACAATTAGTGGTACACCATATTATTTCTATTTTTTATAACAAATAATAATAAGTAAAGGTGACTAAACAATGAAGAACCATAAAAACTATAACTTAATCAACAATGGTAATTATTTATTATTTATTTTTTAAGTGGGTCATTTTAATCAGTCTTTTTACTAGTTAAAAGTAAGGTTATGAACTACTAAACTTTCTCAAACCTCGCATTTTAGTAGAACCTTTTGTTGTTGTAAATCATTTTTATATAATGCCATAAAAATGTATAAGTTGAAATTGTTCATTATTTGTTTTTTATTAAAAACAATTAGGTTACTACTTCCACATATTTGAAATCATTGTGCAATTTGAATGTAAGAGAACAAATGGTGATTAAGCTAAAGAGTTATGCAATCACCAAAAAAAAAAAACAAAAGGAGTTCCTAATTATTAAAAGCTAATTTTACTAAGAATGGTATCCTCTAAAAAGGAATATTCGTCAAATGATCAATAAATAGAGCATGGTTAGAAATGGTAAGTTAAATCGAATCAATCTAAATACGAGTTAAGCAAAATTTAAATAAAATTTAAATCTAACATAATCTATTTAGATATAATTGATTTAATTAAATTTTAAAATAATTTCATTTTGATAAAAAAATATTAAATAGTTTCAAATAATTTGTTCAGGTTGAGTTTGAGACATAAATGACTAAAATTCGGCCGGATCTAACTCACTGTCATCCTTAATCATGGTTAGACACAAAGAAACCTAGGGTTAGAAACCGGGTTAAGCACATGAAAGACCGGCATTGTTGAAAGGCTGGCTTGCTCTTAAAAGGGACCTACGTACAACTAAGTTGGCTCCATTGGCTGGCTTGCTCTTAGAAGGGACCTGCCTACAACTAAGTTGGCTCCACTCTTCCTGTTGTACACCTTTATATTCCACAGATTCTCTATTCTCAATTCAACTTTTTTCTTCTTCCATTTCAAAAACCTTCATTCCATTTTCTTGTTCTTACTGGCAAACAACTTCAAAACAAAGCAGACCCACTTCTTATCTCTTCCTGGCAAGTGATCCCATCCATTTATTTCTATTTTTCTTTTCTGGGATTTCTTTTCTAGTTTGTTTGATGTGTGTACTGTCTTAAGTTTGAATCTTTAGCTCTCCTGCTCTGTTTTTCTACTCTGTTTTCTCAATCCGCTAACTGGTTTCTAATCTTCTGTCCTGTTTTGTTTTGTCTTTGTTTGCTGATTTAGAAATGAACTGTCTCGGTTTTGCTCTGGTTGATCACATCTTAGTGATCCTTGCGTGATGATGATTGCTGATCATAAAAATGATCAACGATTTAATTAGTTGTGGTCAGTTGGATCTTTTTCTTTCCTTTGAGATTTTCACAGAAAGTGAAACGATCATAAGAGAATAACCAAAAAAGCCAAAAGATGCTACTTATTTTGATCACTACCTGTTCGCTGATCATCAATACGCGGAAAACAGGGATTCATGACTTTCTACTAAAAAAAAAAATCCTTCGAGAAAATATACTATATAAGGATTCGAATCTAATCTTTCTACCTTATTTTTAGCTTACACGTATTAATTTGGTTTTGTGATTAGGTGGAGGAATTAAAAACTTGCAAGTTACTTATGAGATCCTTCTGGGAATCAATAATAACTTATGAGATTTGTTGTTTGAATTGATTAAGTATTGTTATGTGAGCCAACTTCTTGTTTCATCCGCTCTACTCTGTTTCTTAGCTAATTGTTCAGTTTCCATTAAAACGACTTAGACCAAAAGGCGATTGAACAGCTATAGGAACAAACTTTGTTTTATTTTCTTGGCGTTTCTAGTGCCTTTAAAACCGGCTAATTAACCCTCGTTTTTCGCAATTGCAGTACAAGAATATCAATGATAAGCACTAGAGAGAGATATCTCTGTCTTTTTTTTTGTTTTTTGCCCCTTTTCCTATGTTATTACCTATTATGATGATCATAATAATTATAGGAGGATGATCTTACTTGTAATTTGAACCCATTTAATGTTTAACTTAATACCACGTTTGTGGGTTATCTTTATATGCCTATTCCTTCTTGAATGGTTAAAAAATTGAGAAGATTTGACCCTAGATCCTAAAAAGTAAAGGGCTATGCACAAATTTAATTAAATTACAAGGTGTAGTAATATATGAATAAAGGCAATTTTAGAAAAATTAAAACTTTGGCATACATGATTAGTGGTAAGCAATCTTTTTAATGGTGTAGGTAATGAGGATTTACCACATAGGCTCAGGCTTGACTAATGGGTAGAGAATGCCATATGTCGTTTTGTAGGGACCATTTTCTTTGTGAATAGGGGTTTGATTTAGAGTAAAAAGGAGATAAGGATTGGGATGTGATGCCCACTTTAATATGGCCATCTCAAACAATGCCTTCTCTTTTTTTGGTTATGTATTACCAAAATCAGAGAGATATAATTAGTTTATATTCGATACCAAGGTTTATTTGGAAGTAAGTCTTTTTTAGGGTTGAAGCAATTTAATTTGATGGATGCATTCCATCTCTTCTTTTTTCCCCCAAGTGGATGGACGGTCTAGATGCAATGATGGATAATGAAAGAAAATGACGTTTTTGGAAAGCAGTTAGCTTTTAGGAGTCTACTTGTCACACTTTGGTTTATGTTAACTTCCACACTAAAAGTAAAAGATGGACAAGAAAACAAGGAAAACAATAGTTCTTAGGACCCACAAAGTTAATGCTCTCACATGATACCATCACATGCTATATCAGTCTGAGATGATCTTATAATATTAGCTTTCAATAGTTTTAGATTCATTTTATTAGTTTTTTTATTATATATATAAATATAGTGTTAATTAGAGTTTTGTCTTTCTTAGTTGCATGATTAACTTCTTATGCTTAGGAATATGTATTACCTATAATGAGTGCTACTTCCCCACAAGTAATGATGTGATTTGGATAAAACTTGTGGACTAGGAATCATGATCAAGTTCCCCCATGACCTTGCTAATGACTTAGTCAGAACCCACCATTACTTCTCAATTTGATTACCCTTGTGCTGTAATTGTCATGCTTAGGATGGGGAATCGGTCAAGCTAGGTCGAGTTGCCTCTAGTTCGCCCTACTCCAACCTATTATGAATCTGCCCCCCAATTCTTCTTACATATGATTAGACGGCTTGATCATTACCAAAATGACATATTTTTAATATAATTGATTAAAGTGATATTATTTTTTTAGTTTGGTTTAGTTCGAGTCTTTCAGTCTAAATCAAATATAAAGAGGCCAAATTTCGATCAACTCAAGCTTGATTTCAGACAGAACCAAACCAAAACTCCCAACCCTAGTCATGTCCTTCATTGTAGTTTTTTTTTCCCCTTTCTCTTTCCTTTTCTTTTCTGTGATAGTTTTGGGTTTAAAGAATTGTATTGATCAAATTATAGAAACTATTTATATGTTGGAGATGAACTAAAACTAAAGAGGGAAACCAAAAAAGGGGAGGATACATCTTTCTACGTTGGGAAAATAAAAGTAAAGGATGCACTTTTTTCTAGGGGCGGCATATAAAAGACAAAAGAAACAGGCTGTTACAGTGCAACTGTGGGGATCGTATACTATCTAATGAAAAAAAGCACTTCTTTACTATTAAACAACTAAATTGTCAAATTTGTTTATTTATAATCTGATTCTGGTATGTTACCGCCCACTTGGGTTCTCGGTTAAAGTGCCTTTTCTGTTGGCACCACGTCAAAGATGACATCTTGACATTAGCATCTACACTTCTCTTGGCTTTTTATATTGTTTTTCTCTTCGTGACGTTACTTTGTTATATAATGATACTAGCTTAATTGTTTTGGGCTCAAAAAGCAAATAATTTAAAGGGAATATAGTATTGGAGAGTGATTAGTAAGCTCGGTTAACTTTCAATGAAATGCTTGTTTAAAACTAGGTGTCCCAAATAAATAGGATTTTACTAGGCCATTGAATATCTTCAATAATTTATCACTGTATCATCAAATCGGATCTTCAAGGTTCTACATGTCATATGTTCCTGTTTACTTTTACCTCAAATTCCAATTACTTGAATTTTCTAGCTTATATGGCTCTAACTTAACTGTGAACTTGTGAAGATTACAGAAGGCAATTCTTGTGAGCTACAGCCTAAATACATATGGAGGAAGAGACCCTTGTTAGTTCTGAGATACCAGTGAAGGTTGAGATTGATGATAAAGCTGATCCTATCAAGGTAAATTCTTTGATTAGATAGGAAGTTCATCGTTTGTAGCTCCTGTGCATATGCTATTTTATGTATGTTTATTATCAAAGTTCTGAATATTTCTGCTTTTATCTGACCTGGTCCTGTTGAATCATTAGTTTCTATGGTAAACATTTCTAGTGCCATTTGCTGCAGGAGGATATCTGAACTACTACGGATCATATTTGTCATATTGATCATTTCTTCATGCTTTAAACATCTTATTCTCCTTTATGTCTAATTCTCAGTGATCCTTGCAATAATTTCCAATTTCTACTACCTAAGTGGCTGCCAACTTTAGATATGTGGAGTAATTTCCATTACTTAACTTGTATTAGCTATCAAAATTGTAAAAGATATTTAATATACCAATCTCTCTTAAGAATTCGTAGAACTGGTTTTGATTCTTAGGACAATATTATTACAGGCAGCTAATGGAGAGTTGGCACAGGCACAAAAAGAAGTAAAGAAAGAAGATGATGAAACTGATGGGGAGTTCATAAAAGTGGAGAAAGAATCACTCGAAGTGAAAGACAGATTGCACAAAGCTGAGTCATCATCTGCAGAGGATGGCAAGTCATCTGCCATTGAAAGAAGCTTTAGTGGTTCTAACAGAGAGCTGCTAGAATCTCAAGAGAAGATAAGGGAACTAGAACTTGAATTGGAAAGAGTTGCAGGGGAATCAAAACATTCCGAGTCTGAGAATGCAAAGCTAAAGGATGAGATCTTGCTTGCTAAGGAGAAGCTGGAGGAAAGTGGAAGAAGATATGAGGAGCTTGAATTAAGTCGTAAGAAATTGGAAGAGCAGATAATTGAAAGTGAAGAGAAGTATAGTTCACAGCTCAACAACTTGCAGGAGGCTATGCAAGCTCAAGAAGCCAAGCACAGGGAAGTGGTTGAGGTGAAAGAAGCATTTGAAGGCCTCAGCATTGAGCTTGAGAACTCAAGGAAAAAAATGAAAGATTTGGAAAATGAGCTACAAGTTTCTGTTGGTGAGGCAAAGAAATTTGAGGAATTGCATAGAGAAAGTGGTTCACATGTTGAAACTGAGATGCAGAGGGTATTGGAGTTTGAGAGGCTGCTTGAGGTTGCAAAACTGAGTGCAAAAGAAATGGAAGATCAAATGGCTTCCCTCCGGGAGGAGGTCAAGGGCCTATATGAAAAGATTGCAGAAAACCAAAAAGTTGAAGAATCACTTAAGAGCACCACAACAGAACTTTCAGCAGCTAAAGAAGAGTTGGCACTTTCAAAAGCACAACTTCTAGATGTAGAGCAAAGACTCTCTTCAAAGGAGGCTCTTCTAAGTGAATTGAACCAGGAGTTGGACCTCAAGAAAGCTTCAGAATCTCAGGTGAAGAGTGACCTCTCAGTGCTTGAGAGTTTACTTGCTGCTACTAAAGAAGATCTACAAGTCAAGACCTCAGAGTTGGAAGACACCAAGTTGAAGTTGGAGGCGGAAGTCAATGCGAGGGAACTGGTTGAAGCTGGTGCAAAATCCCAGGAAACACAAGTTTCAACTATAAAGGAGGAATTAGCCAAAATGGTTAAAGAAAAAGACGTTCTTGAAGCAGCTATGGCTGATCTCTCCAGTAATTCAGCACATGTGAAGGAGCAGTGCCAAGAACTCGAGGAAAAGTTGAAGCTTTCAGATGAGAATTTCAACAAAGTTGATACTCTTTTGTCCCAAGCTTTATCTAACAATGCAGAGCTTGAACAGAAGTTGAAGTCTCTGGAAGACCTCCACAATGAATCTGGAGTTGCTGCCGCAACAGCCACCCAAAGGAACTTAGAACTTGAGGATTTAATGAAAGTTTCAAATGAATCAGCCGAAAAGGCCCAATCTCAACTAACCGAACTAGAATCTCGCTATATTGTGGCAGAGCAGAGGATTGTGGAGCTTGAGCAACAGTTAAATCTTGTCAATCTAAAAAACAGTGATGCTGAGAGAGAGGTCGAAGAATTTTCCCAAAAAACTTCTGAACTTAATACTGCACTGAAACAGGTGGAGGATGAAAAGAATCAGTTGAGTAGTCTGATGTTGGAATACAAGGAAAAGATAAGCAATCTTGAATCTTCCCTAAACGAGTCAATATTACGCAATTCTGAGTTTGAGAATGAGTTGAAGATTGCAATGGATAAATGTGCTGAACATGAGAACCGAGCAAATATGAATCATCACCGCAGCTTGGAACTTGAGGATTTGTTCCAAAATTCTCATTCCAAAGCAGAGGATACTGGAAAAAAGGTGAAGGAGTTGGAGTTGTTACTTGAAGCAGAGAAATACAGGATTCAAGAACTTGAGGAGCAGATAAGTACACTAGAAAGGAAATGCCTGGATGCTGAAGTAGAATGCAAGAAATACTCTGAAAAGGTAGCTGAAGTTGCATCTGAACTTGAGGCTTTCCAAGTGAGGGCATCAGGCCTTGAAAATGCACTGCAAGTGGCCAATGATAAGGAGAGGGAGTTAATTGCAAGCTTGAACACAGTGACCGATGAAAAGGAAAAGTTAGAAGATGCCTCAAGCAATTCAAGTTTAAAGCTGGCTGAAGCTGAGAATCTTGTTGAAGTCTTGCGGAATGAACTAACTGTTGTGCAGGAGAAGTTAGAGTTAGCTGAAAACAGTCTGAAGGCTGTTGAAGTGAGGAAAAGTGATGTGCTGTTGAAGCTCAAGGTGGCTGAGGAACAGCTTAAAGAACAAGAGATAATGTTAGAGCATACCACTGCAAGAAAATCGGAGCTTGAAACATTACATGAATCCTTAACAAGAGATTCCGATATCAAGCTTCGAGAAGTCACAGAGAACTTCAATAACAAGGATGTTGAGGCAAAATCCTTGGCTGAGAAACTGAAGATTCTTGAAGACCAGGTAAAGTCGTATGAAGAACAAGTGGCTGAAGCAGCTGGGAAATTAACTTCACTGAAGGAAGAGCTGGATTTGTCATTCATGAAAATTGCTTCTTTAGAAACATCTAATGAAGAGCTAAAAAGTCAGATTTTGGAAACTGAAAATAAGGTTTCTATCTCGTCTGCAGAGAACGAAATCTTGCTTGAGACGAACAGTCAGCTTAGAATTAAGATCGATGAACTTCAAGAAATGCTAAATTCTGCCATTTCCGAAAAGGAAAACACTGCTCACCAGGTTGCCTGTCATGTGAACTCAATTAAAGAAATAACAGATGAGCACTCTAGAGCCTTGGAACTTCATTCTGCAACTGAGGCTCAGAAGAAGCAATTGGAAGCACAGTTGCAAGAGACGATTCAGAGACTCGCTCAGAGAGATGAAGAAACAAAAGATTTGGATGAGAAACTAGATGCACTTGAGAGCCAAATAAAGTTGTATGAACAACAGACTCATGAGGCTTCTGCAGTTGCTGATGGTCGAAAACTCGAGGTGGAAGAGACTTTACTGAGATTGAAACATGTAGAAAGCATTGTCGAAGAATTGCAAAAGAAATCTAGTCACTTTGAAAAGGAGAGCAGAGGTCTAGCTGATGAAAATTTGAAGCTCACTCAGGAACTTACTTCAAATGAATCAAAACTATGTGATCTAGAAGCAAAATTCTCCACAGTTCTTCGTGAGAAAGGTGAAGCAGATGAACAGCTTCAAACTTCAAAGAAGGCCATGGAAGACATATCAAAGCAGCTTACAGATGAAGGGCTGAAACTGCAGACTCAGGTTTGTATCAATCTTTTTGTTTCCTTCAATAGTATCGTAAAAGCTAACCTTTTGTTTTATGGTCATCTGATGCAATAAACTGTGATTGTGCAGATATCTGCAGTTTTGGATGAGAACAACCTACTCAATGAAACATCTCAAAATGCAAAGAAGGAGCTTCAATCAGTTATAAGCCAGCTTGAAGAACAATTGAAAGAACAGAAGGAAAATGAAAACAAATTGAGAATTGAATGCGAGAGCCTCAGGGCAGAGGCTGCTGAGAAGTCATCCTTGCAAACTCATCTCAAGGAACTTGAAGAACAACTGTTGAGAGCTAATAAAGACGAGGTATGGTGAACTCTAAAATGAAGCTATATGATATTTCAACAGGATTTGATTGAGAAACTTCTTTCATTTCCAAACTTTTAGGAATCAAATTCTGAGAAAGAGTTGGAAAGAGAAGCAGCCTTGAAGAAATCTCTTCAAGAACTTGAAGCTAAAAGCAGAGAAGTCACACTTCTGCACGAGCAGGTGAAGGAGCTTGAACAGAAACTGCAGCTTGCTAATGCTAAATCAGTTAATACCGTGGAGCACAAGGATGGAATGGAGATCAAATCCAGGGACATTGGATCAACCATTTCTACTCCAACCAAAAGAAAGAGCAAGAAAAAGTTAGAAGCTGAATCTTCTCAAACTTCTCAGGTTCAAACTGCAGAGACTTCACATGCCATGACAATTAAGTTCATCTTGGGAGTGGCTTTGGTGTCTGTCATTGTTGGTGTAATTCTTGGGAAGAGGTACTGATCATTGGGTTGGTTTTTTGAGTTTTCCCTTATTCTCTTGTTTCCGTGCAAGCTTATACACAGAATACTGGAATCTGGGTTTGTATACCAGTCAAGCTTAGGTCTTTAGTGTTTGGTCAGGGAATTTGTTTTTCCACCTGTCCCTCACTTCAATGCATAGCCAAAAATGTTGGATTCATGAAAGTTTGTTTCAAGTTTTTTTGAGTAACTACTACATCAGCTTCTCTTGCTAATTCAAGTGCCTTTTCAGTTTAAGGATGATCACAAGTCAAGTTGAGCTCAGGCTTTATATTTGGTCCAGAGTTGAATTTGATTTGAGTTTCGTAGGTCTAAAATTAATTAAAAGTGACATTATTTTGTATATGAAAGAAGTTCAAGACTAAATCTTTAAAAATAAATTTAATAGGGTCCGATGGGAGCTTCAAGCTTCCCATATCCGATCGTACTCAAGCTCGAACTCAGGCCTATAGTTTTAGGTCTAATTGGGCTTCATACTAAACTCGAATTTAAAAATAAAATTCTAAATCTGGTTCAAACCTAATAGAGTTCGACCTGATTTATTGTCATGTCTGCTCACTCCTTACTCCCATCTCTATTCTCCATGCATTTGTACATGTCCGAGAAATTTTACAGGCTCGTTTTTTGTGACATTGATTATCCAGAAACTGTACTATGTCCTGAAAAGTTGGAACACTTTTGAATGATTGATAATAGGAGGGTCCATTGTCTAGCCATTTTTATGGTACCACTTGGACCTCCAGGAAAAATTAGGGAAACGTTAAATCAAATCAGGAAATTTAGTAGATTGAAGTTGATTGATTAAATGTTTCACTCCGGCCCAACTTAATCTAACTTGTCATCCAAGAATTACGAATTACTTAGTACGGAGCATCAAATTGGCGTGATTTGTAGATTAATGTGTCAGTCTAAAAATTTATCTAGTGCACATCTAAAAGATAGCGACTGCAGATGTATCCGTTCTTAAAAAAATATAATTTATACCAATAATTAACAACAATGTATTCAGTTCGAACACAATTAAATAAAATTACTTTATTTTATTTATATTTATTAAAACAATATATTTAATTAATTTATTCGAATTATTTTAGTTCCAAACTTAATTCGAAAGTTAATTAATTCGAGTTATTTTATTAATTTTAAATCGGGACAAAATGTCAAACTCAATTCTCAAATTTTATTTTATACTTATTTTTAATAATGAAAATTTGTATTTAATAATATTATGTTATTTAAATTTAATAAAATTATTTGAAATAATTTTAATAAAAATTATTTTAACCAATTCAATCGGCACATTTAGATTCAAATTCAATTCGTAATTTGATTAATGCGAGTTATTTTTGTTAATTATAGACCATATTAAAATATCAAACCTAATTCTTAAAACTTCTTTCATACTTTATTTTTTCTCAATAATAAATGAGTTTGTAATTATTATTTTTAATATACATCTTAAAATAGTGTAATAATCTCTATGGTACATAAAATTACAGCCCTAGCTTGAAGGCAAGATCCAAGAGTACAAAATTGTTGTTTCTTAAACAACAATGATAAAGTTTTGACACCATCGTTAAGGTTACTTAGGATCATCCCTTTCTTGTACACCTAAAGAGATATACCATTATTTTTGTGACATTAAAGACAGTTTTGTGTTCAATGACAAGCTTTTTTTTTTTGGGTTATAACTAAGAAAATCAAAACTATCTCATAAAAAAAATATCACAGACATCAACCTATATAATCAAAGAGAGGGCTTCACGAATATCATCCCGAATTTAAAATTTTGAAAAATGTTATAGCTTAATTTAAGCAGATTATGAATTTAAAATTTTGAAAAATGTTATAATCTATCTAATTTAACCAAATAATCTGCTGCAAAATTACCTTCACGAAGAACATATCGAATAAAACAACTCCAATTTCTAGCAAGATATCGACTAATTTGTAACTCAGTTTATAATTTTTCAGGTCGATTTATTTTAATAAATCTCGTTGTTAAAAACTAACCAATTTATTAATTAGTTGGTCAATTTTATTAAATTAATAAGCTCTTATAAATTAAAATAATTTAATTTAATTTTTATTTAATAATTTTTTAATTAAA
>JANZLD010000065.1:152210-162895 GCA_026413575.1 Erythroxylum carthagenense | reverse complement strand
TATTTAATAATTTTTTAATTAAATTTTAAATTATTCGATAAGTAACTCAACTTTATCATTTCTTTAAGTTTGCAAATTTACCCCAAAAAAAAAAAGCGCTAATAATTAAAACAATGTTGATTTTAATTGAGTTAAAATCAAATTAAAAAATATCCAAATTAGTAAAATAATAAAAAGGTAACCATAACACATAATTTACAAAGTGTGATGAATGTCCTACAGCACATCACAATCACAAGGAAAGCTTTCAAGTGCTACAAAAACTGTGGACTCACTTGTTTGGCATTTGGAACCTTATTAGCTGTGCTACTTGTCGTTTACGGCGTTTCTTTTACCTTCATCCTTCTTCCTCTTCTTCATCTTTGTTCTTTCTATATTTTTAACAGCTAAAATGAAAACAACATTGTCATGATCACATTAAAATTTTGAGAATCAGCACTAACATAAACACAACATTGTCATGATCACATTAAAATTTTGAGAATCAGCACTAACATAAACACATCTTATGTGAAACCCCAAATTCCAGTCTTTAACACAAAGTTATTACATCAACCACAACATCTATCTAGAATCCCTCTTAAAACGCGAAATCTTAAGCGGATCAAGTGATACGCAACTTTCTATTTCCGATCCAACAAAGTCATTATGAAGAGTACACATTGGAATATACAGGAATAGAATAATCCAAGTACAAGTCCATTCTTACCTGGTAGTTGCATTAGATGAGATATCAACAACAGGGACCCTACTACGGTTGGTCCCCTACGCACCTCAGGGACTTGCATGTACATATCAAGAAGCTAAACAACGAACTTCTTTTTGTTCAGTTTTTGTTTTCTTCTGCCTGCCAATGCTAAACAAATAATGCCCACTTCCACTGATCCACTTGTACAATTATTGTTTAGTCTAATTATACAGTGCACTGAAACCCACACACACACATACGCACATTCTCTGTTTATACTGATCTGCTTCTGCTCCTAACTTCCATGCAAAATCCCCAACCGGGGAATCAGAATCATACCAGTTCTTGTACTAGAAGATATGAACATTTACACTTTCTTCATTTTCCCTTTATCAAAATTTTCATCAATGATCATCAAATTGAAATGCAAAAACTAAAGTAAAATTTCCCCTGCAAAAAGAATTGACAACTAAGAATCAATGATCATCAAATTGAAACGCAAAAGTAATTCAATCGGACGGCTGCCAAGCAGAGGCAGTCAACAAAGACAAGTCCTTCCAACCCAATTTCAAGCAACCATTTTCCTCCACCAAGGTATACCCTTTCCATGGAAACATTCCCAAGAGCAGGCTTGCTTGGGCTGCCGGGCTACCCGCCAGCGACACGGGTTGGAACCCGACCCTTCTAAGCTCATCCCCCCATCTCTCCACCTTTACCTCACCCGTCCTCTTGGGCCCACCAACGGCCACGATGTTCCTGATCTCACAACCAAACAACTGCTGCTCCACCGTATGCCTCTCCACATTGTCCAAACCCAAGCCGTCCCCTAAAGCATCAAACAACGCACTGTAGTAATGCAATGCCTCAACAAACCGGGCCAAGAAACTACCGCCGTGGCTAAGATCTTGTTCGACGGTCGTGATCAGTTTCGGCCTCAACAGGGTCAGTAATCTCAACGTCCCCAAATCGCTCCCCGTGATATCATATAAACAATGATGCATCCAGTGCACCACTATAGCTTCTCTAGGTCTAATACCGAGTTGACTCAAGTCTGTCAAATTTCCGATTTTGCCCTCTAGTGGTAAGAACTCAAACGGCAGACCCAGTGAGCTTGCGAAATCGGCGAGCCTCCTTCCGGTTGACTCCAGCAATTCGGAGGAGGACCCGAACCCGGTGATTCTAACGGATCGGATTTTTTTAGTCCGGGAAGCGAGGATGTGGAACAATCCTGGCCACTGGAGGCCTTGCATTATATCGAGATCGATGACGTGGACACGATCCTCTCCGTCCAGTGCTTGGAAAATGGCTTGATTAGCAGTGAAGTGAGAGAACTTGATTGACGGGCTAATCGAGTTGTATGATTGCAAAGCGTTGAAGATTTTCTGCGACTGCGTTATGGTCAAAGCCTTGGAAGTTAGAGGAGAGTAGCTACGTAACCATGAGCTTACCACTCGCGACTGCAGCGCGTGAGCGAAGTACGCCCCGACTCGCTCCGGCGAGGAACCGAACGGAGAGGAGAGCTCTGAAATCTGCGGGAGCAGACAGTTGGCGTCGTCGAGATTGTCCATGGCGACGCACTCCGCGCATTGTAGGAGAAGGCCGAGAAGTCTCAGGCCAGTGGACTCGCCTCCTTCAACGACCGTGGTGGAGTCTTCCTCGGCGGCCGTTTTCTCACCAGAGACGGAGGCTTCGGCGGAGAAGTTTGGACGTTTAGAAGCAGGGTCGTCGGAATCTCCGTCTCTGTCGCCGCGCTTTGTCTTCATGGGGGAGGCAGGATTGTTAGGGGTAGAAGATGAATCACAGTTGACAGTGGGCTGAGCAACTAAGCTTTGAATCATTATCGAAAGAGAAAAAAAGGTACGTGGGCGAGAGAGATTCGCTGAGGAAGGAGATTTCGAGCGAAAGGGACAAATCTTGCAGAGAAGGACGAGAGATGTATGTGCAGAGCTGTGTCAGAGCAGAAAAAAGAGCGGGTGATGAACAGTTGGTCCGTTTGGACAGCGAGAAAGTGAGGGAAAATTCAGGTAAAAGTTGCGCAACTTTTCTTCAGTTTATAAAGAAGGAATTGAAGATCGGTTGTCGTTTTTGGTATTCTTTCCCTCCGTTTAGGCGTGTCGTTGAGTCCGTTTGATTTGGGATTATAATGATTTAATTTAAAAATTATTGATATTATAAATTTAATAAAAGACCAATGATTAAGGGGAGTTAGGTTTGTGATCTTATGTTGTACACATAGGATTCTATTTTGGGTAAGCATCAAAATTCGTCTTGGCAAGGGGATAAGGAGTTAGCAACGGGTCCAATTGGGTCGACCTTGCCTCAAATCTTCATTTTCTATCCCAAGCTCGGCTTAAATCTCAATTGAACCCGGGGTTCGATCAAACTCGACCAAATTTATTTTTTAAAATTTTAAAATAATATTATTTTATATTAAAAATTTAAATTTGAAGTTCAAAATCATAAATTATATATGATTGAAGCCCGTTCAATTCAAATAGATTGGATTAGGCCAAGTCGGACCGGATTGCACCGAGTATTTTTTTGCCACCCGTAGTTTTGATTAATATTTAGTTGAGTCGTCCACATTACTTTAATTAATATAAATTAAAAGGATAATTATTTCCTTTAAAATTTTTAGGTAAATTTATTAAAATGTTCATAAATTATTACTTAAAACATATTTTATAGGCTTACTCTTTTTTTAATTATATCCTTTCATTTTAGGGATGTTAATGAGTTGATTGAATGGGATTAATCTATTGCTTAGATATGGTATGATCAAATTTAATTAAAAATAAAATTGTTATTATTTAATCTAAATCGATTTTGCTTTATATAAAAATTTCAAACTTCAAATCAAATTTCGACTCGAATTAAGTGGAGATTTTTTGCCAATCTTAATTTTGATTAGTGGTTAGGTTGGTCCTCCACCCCTAATTTTTACGGGCTTACTCATATTTCTCTTCAAGTCCTTCCATTTTAGGGAATGACAATGAGACAATTAAGGCCAATTAATACATTTCGCCAGAGTTTGTCTGAAATGAATAGAGTCCATTGAGATTAACTCTCACTTTCGGCTTAAACTTGTTTACACTGATTAATCAATCACAAGTTAATGGCATAATTACACTTAAAATTTAAAACTTTGGACTTCTTATTGATGTTAAGACAAGAATCCGAACATGGTAAATGATTATTTCTGAAATTATTGCACAACACAAGGTTTCTAGAACAAAGTTTCATAGAATTTGACAGTTGGAAATGTATAGTTAAATTAGTTAACTAGAGATTTGAGTAGTTGGAATCAAAATATTTGTAGTACCGATACGACAACAGCAACAACAATTCAATAAAAGTCCTATTGAATACAAGGATTAGAGAGATGCAAATGGCCTCAATCTTAACCCTAACTAGAGAAGTTGTTTCAAAATATTTGTGGTACCAAATGCTTTAACTTGTTAAAGTAGAGGTCTCAACACCTATTTTCAGATGACTTAGCAATGGAATCAACTAAGAAATCACGGTTTAAGATGAACATTATGCTCTTCTATTGTCATGTAATATATGATTTACATGTCTAAGCTTCTAAAAATTGACAAGGGATGACAAGCACAATGACTTAAGAGACTTGCCTCATACAACTAAAGGCGAAACAACTATGTACAACTACAACACAAAAGAAAGTTCAATAATGCGCAGTTCTCAAAAGTGAATCAACTATGAAACAAATGTAATTACCTTTTGGTCTGACTATTACATCCGTGTGCTTTTGTCAAAGCTTGAATTGACAGAGCCATACATCAGGATTATAACTGCGGGTTAGAGGATCTTTTAGGTTCATACCAGAGCCTCAAAGTTTTTATTTTGTAATAGCTTCAGTATTGTCTCAAACTATAGTTTGGAAACCAAACATTTTAATTCTGCTTTAGTCTAGTTTTAATTAAACATCCAAGCCTACAACACTTAAGATAATCTATTTCCTCTTTGAGACTTCAGGCAAATTCTTTCTTGCATCATAATGCCAACAAAGGATTGCTAATTCTGCATTTTCACTAAGCTAATTGTTATTGGACATATATATTTCCTAGAACTAATGGCATTCATCAATAACCTATTACAAACACCTACAAAGCCTTGTTATATAGAAATCTACATCATTGTGAAAGAAAAAATAAATACTCGGGAACACACCAAAACAAAGAGCTTAACAAAGATGAATTGTTAAAACCAAAAAGATCAACCAACCAAAGACATATTGGCATGAAACGAATCCTTATTGTTTCCTTAAATCTAACAGCATCATCTAGTGATATACCCATCAAAGGCTCTTTATGAATAACTATTCATGAAGATCACACTTAGCACATATGAACAAGCCCTAGAAATCAACTAGATAAGAAAATCAACCATGCCAAAACCATTGCAATAATCAAACAAAACTAACAGCAAGTTAATTATAAGAAATTCTAATTAAAATATCAACTCTAAGCAAAGCAGATCAGGAAAATGTTCCCACAAAATCCACCTTGAACAATCATTATGCAAAAATCATCATCTTAATCCATTACAAAATACATTTTTTTAACAATATTCCAACAAAAATAAAGATGAGCATTTAAAAACCAAACCACCAGCTCAAAACCTAAGCTTGGTAAAGAACCACCGGTTCTTTCCAGTCTTGAACCGCTCCTCCAACCTAGCCTTAGTCTCCTTCGCCGCCACAACTTTCTTGTCTCTGCTCTGCAAGACATCCGCGTTGACAACGTCCTTCAAATCCACATCGAGAGTGTAGCGGGTAGGCATCAAATGCTGATAGTTCACCAGCTTAATGAAGCACTTCACTCGAGACTTCTTGGCCGTCTTTTTAGCCGAATCCTTCTTGATCACTTTTCCGGGATATTTCTTAATGCCAGCAACGAGACAGTGACCGTAGGGGCGGTCCCGGGTCCCGTCGTCGAAGGATTTGACGATGACAGCCTTGCGGCCAGCGTAGCGGCCTTGGAGGAGGATAACGGCCTTGTTCGGCTTGAGAAACTTCACCATTTCTTATTCACGCTTTCTCGCTCTTACTCTCTCTCTCTAAACCCTAAACCTAAAACGCGAATTTATATAGCGCATAAAGGGAGACGATTCAAAACCCTAGATTATTTTTTTCAACTGAAGCTTTGGGTTGGGTTTCTGAGAGGCCCGATTGTCTAAAATTGCTCCTTTCGTATTAGACATCATTTATTTTAAGTAAATAAAATAAAAAAATTTCGAAGGGACAACAAAAAGGGCCAGCTTGTCCTGATTTTGACTTTAGTTGATTGGATCACAGGCCCATCATGGTCGGCCTAGATAGGCCACGGATTGAGGTTGGACGGGTTACAACTGACCCGGCATAGCTCGTAGCTCGTAGCTCGATTATTACTTCAAATACGTCATTGTTTTTGATAAAAATAATATTGCTTTTGATGTTTTTCTTTTAAAAAAATACGGTAGGCTGGGTTATAGATAGACCTATTTAGGTCTGTCAGGCTATGGGTCACTCTAGCTCAGTGTTGAGCTAGGTTAGGCCAAGAGTAGCTCAGCCTTATCTAACTCATTAACATTTCTATTTTGAAGTAAATTTTTAAAATTTTTTCTTATTTTTAAAATTCTAAAAAAAGCTCGAATGTTTTATATATAATGATTACTTATAAATTTAAACTAAACTAATTAAATTTGTATTAAATTAATAATTTATTATAATTATTAATTCAATTCTAATTTTACTGATTTAGTTTAAGTTAATAATTGATTTAAATTATTATATTAGTAACATTTAATTAAATTAATTTCGATACTTATTTTGTTGCTATTTTTTAACTGAACTTTAAAGAAGAGATTTTTCTCGAAAACTGAAAATTATAATGTTTTTTTTGTATTTTTCAGGAGATTTTTGTTAAAAAAATTTAAATTACAAGGAAAGTTTATATTTTATACCCAATTTATTTTTTACTGACAACAATATTTAATTACGTAAAATATTTTTTATTAGATTATTTTTATTTTCCTTCAAAAATTAAACAAAAAAATATGGTTTTAACTAAGTCCCAAACATTCGTGTGGTTCATTAAACATTAAACTAAACCAAAAGCAGTAAAAACCAATGTCTCTGTTAAAAATATCTTAGGGTTTTCGTCTTGTCCATCTGACAAGTTTCTTCGTTGTCTTCGTTGTTTTCGTTTCTTCCGTTTGTTCTTCGTGTCTTGTTCTTTTGGCTCTAATCATGGATACAGATCGAATGGCTGAGGATATGGCTAACCTATCTGTTGAGGACGATGGTGAAGAAAAAGTGGTGGTTATAGAAGGCGATGTAGGGGAGGAGTTTGGTGACTCATCCTTGTGTGTGGTTGGGCGTTTTTTGACTGAGCGGCCGGTTAACTTTACGGCTATGAAACACACATTAGCAACCCTTATGAGGCCAGTAATGGGTATGTCAGTGCGAGAAGTGAATGGAGGAGTATATTTGTTTCGGTTTTATCATAAGGTGGATATGGACCGAATCCTTGATATGAGTCCTTGGTCATTCAATAACCAGGCGTTGCTAACGGAGAAGCTGGGAGATTTTGATCACCCTTGCGATGTCCCTCTCAATCATATGTACTTATGGGTGAAGGTCTTTGGATTGAAGACGGGGTTTAAATCAGAGAGTGTGATAAAACGAGTGGGCGATGCCATTGGTGAATTTGTGGAGGCTGATCTGAATAACTGTGTAGAAGTGGCGTGAGTTTTAGCGAGTTCGTGTCAAGATTGATATACGAAAGCCTATTAAAGAATCAATGAAGCTCAAGAAAGGGGACTCCAATGAGGTGATTACTGTGAACTTCGTTTATCAATGGATTCCCACGTTTTGCTTCTTGTGTGGTATAATAGGCCATCGGGAAAAGTTCTGTTCTCTTTTAGTGCAAGCTAATGGGGCACCTGTTTCTCGCAAATTTGGTCCCCATTTGCGTGATGGTAATCAACGTCCGCAAAGTTTTCTTGGTTCAAAGTGGCTGCGTGATGAACCAGGTTTCATGGAAGGCATTGGTGAAGGGATGACTGGAGAGGGTGCCGGTTGCATTGGTAAGGGAAGGCCCGGATTTCGCGGAGTTACTCCACTATTTACGCGGGATTCGGGTAAAGATAAAGGAGTGATGGAAGGCGATTCTAGTGGCAATTTGAATATACAGGATTCGGGGAATATTGTGGGGCATACGACAGTGAATGTGGAGGGAGAGATGCGGCCCGCAATAATTACTATTACTGACCCCAAGAGGAGACGAGTTGGGCCGGATGGTTATGAGGAGGGTGGTAGCCCAATGAGTGATGATGGAAGTACTGCAGGTGTTAATCAAAAAAGCAGTGGACCCAATGCTCCAAAAAACGGGGGGAAGATGGGAGCTGGTGGTTAGCTCCGCCGACAAATATGAGTTGCTTAAGCTGGAATTGCCGTGGGCTTGGAAATGTTAAAGCTGTTCAAAACTTACGATAGCTTATTCGGGAGAAACGGCCAAATTTTATTTTTGTAGTTGAAACTCTTTGTTCTTTTTCTAAGATTAATGAAATAAAGACTCTTTTGAATTATGATGGTTTCTTTTCTGTAGACTGTGTTGGTCATAGTCGTGGCCTCGCATTACTTTGAAAAGGAGTTGATTCTGTTCAGCTTCTAGATTCTTCACC
This sequence comes from Erythroxylum carthagenense, assembly GCA_026413575.1. Classification (NCBI taxonomy): domain Eukaryota; kingdom Viridiplantae; phylum Streptophyta; class Magnoliopsida; order Malpighiales; family Erythroxylaceae; genus Erythroxylum; species Erythroxylum carthagenense. The sequence continues at coordinate 154,521 of JANZLD010000065.1, read as the reverse complement.
GAGATTTATTGATGTTGAGGTGCGTTTGTTGGGGTTGCATCCTTGGAGATTAACTGGTTTTTATGGTGAACTTGAGAGGAGTCGTAGGTATGTTTCATGGGATATCCTGAAGCACTTGGCATCATGTAATACTCTCCCATGGGTTTGCATGAGAGACTTTAATGACATATTGGGCGCTCATGAGAAGGTAGGGGGTCAAGCGCAACCGAATTCTCTTATTAAGGGTTTTAGAGACGCAGTCTCTACAGCTGGTTTGATGGAGCTGCGGGGTGATGGATATCCATTCACTTGGGATAACGGGCAAGAGGGAGGTGATGATGTGGAAGCTACACTTGATAGATGTTTGGTTAATGGGGACTGGAAACGAAATTTTAGTCAAGCCAAGGCTTCTGTGCTTGATATATTGACTTCGGATCATTTACCAATTTTTTTGCAATTACGAGTTTTTGTTCTGCAAAATCAAGTACACTTGTTTCGCTTTGAAAACTGATGGAGTAAAGAGGCTAAGTGTTGTCTACTGGTTGAGGAGTGTTGGAAGGATACGAATGGTGCTAATCTTGTTTCAAGATTGTCACATTGTAGCAAAGCTCTAGAGAAATGGGGTTATGTTTTTAAGCGTAAATTTCAAGCAGAAATTGATAGCTGCAGACAGAGGATGTCGTATTTGAGGGGTAGAAGGCGTAGTGCTGATCGGAGGGAGTTTTTACTGGCTAAAGAAAGGTATAGTTTATTACTTAATCAACGGGAGCTATATTGGAGGCAGAGGGTTAAGTCGAATGGTTACGAGAGGGTAATAGGAATACGAAATTTTTTCATGCTCGGGCATCAGAGAGGAAGAGGAGGAATAGTCTGGAGAAGCTGAAGGATAGCTCCGGGGTTTGGCGTGAGTGGGACTCTGGCCTATCCAACGTGATTACTGATTATTTCGAGCAGCTATACACTTCACATTATTGTGATTCGCAGGCGGTATTGAATTATGTTCCTCGGTTGGTTTCGGATGAGGTAAATGTTGCTTTGATGAACCCTTTCACTGCTGAGGAAGTGAAGTGTGCTGTTTTCAGCATGGGTGTAAATCGTCGGGAGTTGATGGGTTGAATCCTGGGTTCTTTCAGAGATTCTGGGGGGTGATAGGGGGGCAGTTTCAGAGTTTTGTATATCATGTATTGCGAGAGGGAAGTTCCCGCAGCATCTTAACGAGACTCTTTTAGTTTTGATCCCAAAGAAGTCGACTCCGGAGACCATGACATATATGAGACCTATTGCCTTATGTCAGGTTCTTTACAAAATTATCTCAAAGATGTTAGCTAATAGATTGAAACCTTTGTTGGCGACTATTATTTCTCCGCAGCAAAGTGCATTTGTGGCTAGGAGACAGATCCAGGATAATTCTATCATTGCTTATGAGGTTATTCATTCTCTCCGTAGTAAGAAGGTGGGTAAGACGGGTATGGCGGCCTTGAAAATCGACATTAGTAAAGCCTATGATAGGCTAGAGTGGAACTTTCTGAAGGCTGTCATGTTGAGGATGGGCTTTTGTACTGATTGGGTGGATTTAATATAAGTATGTATTTCTACGGTTAGTTATAAGGTTTTGCAGCAAGGTAAGCTCCTTAGGCCGATTCAGCCATCCAGGGGATTACGTCAGGGAGACCCCTTGAGTCCATATTTGTTTATCATGAGTGCAGAGGTGTTGTCTCGATCTCTTCAGGCCAGGGTGGATGCAGGCGAGCTTCATGGATGTTGTGTGAGAAGAGGGGCCCCGAAGATTAGCCATCTTTTTTTCGCCGATGATAGCATTTTATTCTTCAAGGCTACAGAGAGGGAAGCGGGGGTGGTGAAGCATGTGCTTCACGATTATGAGAAGGCTTCAGGCCAAGCAGTGAATTTCTCAAAATCCCTCATCTGTTATAGTCCTAACACTTCACAGTTGGTGAGGGCTGCGATTTGTGGTATACTCCAGGTCACTGAACATGATAGTCTTGGAGACTACTTGGGGTTGCCAACAGCAATGGGTCGCAATAAGAAAGAGGTCTTTCACTTCGTTAAAGACAAGTTGTGGAAGCGCTTGAATTCTTGGAAGAACAAGTTACTTTCAAAGGCGGGTAAGGAAATTTTAATTAAAACAGTGCTTCAGGCGATTCCTAATTATGTGATGTCATTATTCCTGCTGCCGAAAGGGATTTGTGATGAATTGGAGACATTACTTGCGGATTTTTGGTGGGGGAGGAATGGAAGGGGGTCTCCAAATTTACATTGGATGACTTGGTCAAGATTATGCAAGCATAAAACTCATGGGGGTCTTCAGTTCAAG